>PVKC010013937.1:0-22552 GCA_004027635.1 Crocidura indochinensis
TTTTTTTTTTTTTTTTTTTTTTTTTTTGGTTTTTGGTTTTTGGTTTTTGGGTCACACCCAGCATTGCTCATGGGTTACTCCTGGCTCCATGCTCAGAAATTTCTCCTGGCAGGCACGGGGGACCATATGGGGCACCAGGTATTCGAACCGATGACCTTTTGCATGAAAGGCAAACGTCTTACCTCCATGCTATCTCCCAGGCCCCAACTGTTGGTCTCTCTTGTCTTAGAGTAGACCTTTCAGTTTTTCCTTTAAGGCTGGGTTATCATCGTGAAGTTTTTAAGCTGTTGTTTATCCATGAAGCTATGTATTTTTCCTTCATACCTGAACGTGAGTCGGGCTGGTGCAGTATTCTCGGTGAGGCATTCATTTCATTCAGTCTTGTCACAATATCCCACCACTGTCTTCTGGCCTTGAGAGTTTCTTGTGACATGTCTGCTGTAAGTCTTAGGTATGCTCCTTTAAATGTAGTTTCCCTTTTTGATCTTGCTGCATTCAGTATTCTATCTCTATCTGTGGGATTTGTCATTGTAACGAGGATGTGTCTGGGAGTGTTTTTCTTTGGGTCTCGTTTGACTGGTACTCTTCAGGCATGCAGGATTTGATTTCATGTAGTCGTTAACTCTGATAGTATCTCTTTGATAATGTCTTTGACAGTTGATTCTTCCTTGTGATCTTCTACTTGGGTATCTGGAACTCCAATGATTCTTATGTTGTTTCTTTTGGGTTTATCAAAACTTCTATTTTCATCTGTTCACATTCCTTAAGTACTTTTTCCATTGCCTCCTCGTTTGTCCTAAGATTCTTTTCCCATTTTTTCTGCTTTGTTGAGTTTTTCTGCATCTCATCTTTCATTAGTCCGATTCTCTCCTCAGCTGCTCTTACCCTGCTGTCGAGGGCATCAGCTGAGGTTTTCAGTTGAGCTACCGTGTTTTTCAGGCCTGATATTTCAGTTTGAAGTTTTCTGAGTTCTGTCTTTGTGTTCTGTTCAGATCGATCTATGCTTTCTTGGAGTTTTACAAACATATTCCATATTTCTATTTTAAGTTCCTTATACGAAAGGTTAAGCAGAGGGTTGTGATTTTTAAGGTCGTCCAAGCCTTCATATTCATTCTCGGTGCCTAGTGTTTGCCTACGAGCTTTCCGCATTTTCGCTCTAGTAGTGTGGTTTTTCCTGCGTGTTGTGATGGGGTTTATTGGTTAGAAAGAGTGCATGGCCGCGAAGCAAAGTAGCGCGGCAGCTCTCTTATGGGACTCCAAGAATTGAGCAAAGAGAGAAGCACAGGAAGAAAGCCCCCTCAGTCCACAGTTCTCTCAGCAGAGCGCAGCTGGGTGGAGTCTCCCGCAGGATGAGCAAGCACCCCTCCAATTGGGAAGCCTCACAGCCAACAGTTCTTACTCACTCATTGGCTCACTGGCAGCTTCAGAATGCAGTGTTTTATGGGTTCTCTTCCCAGGGGTCTGATCTCTTATGGGACTTCAAGAATTGAGCAAAGAGAGAAGCACAGGAAGAAAGCCCCCTCAGTCCACAGTTCTCTCAGCAGAGCCCTAAAACTGATTTCTTAATAAATTTTTAATTGAATTAACTTGAGAGACATAGCTTAAACTTATTCATGATTGAATCTCATGAATTTCATACAATGTCTAATATCTGTCCCTTCACCAGTGCACTCATCACCAATGTATCCAGCTTCCATCCCACCCTCCCTCTACTAACTACCTCTATGGCAAACATTTCCCCCCCCCTTTTTTTTTACCTTTTAGTTGCTGTGTTTGCAATATTGTTACTGAAGGGGTTATCATGCATATCATTTTACCTCCTTTCAGTACCCGGTTCTTGTCCAGAGTGATGATCATTTCCAACTGTCATTGTCATAGTGGTTCTTTCTCTACCCTATCTGCACTCACTCCTTTCTCTTTGTGGCAAGCATCCTAACATGGATCAGTCCTCCTGGTCCTCATCTCTGTTATATTTGTGTATTATTACTGTACTATCTTTTATTTTTTTATGTAAGAAATGAGTGCGATCATTCTATGTCTATCTCCTTCTGACTCATTTCACTCAGCATAATATTCTCTATAGCCATCTTCTCCATAGCCATCTATCTACTCATGTATAAGCAAATTTCAGTACTTAAATTTTTTATTATCTCTTTGACCCCTTCAATAGGTCTTAATAAAATCTTACCTTTCTATTCTCTGTGTTCATCCATTTATCCAACCAATGAAAATTAGTGTCATTAATGATTTTTCTCTGTCATCTCCACTTTTAATTGAATTCAGTAGCAAATTTTGATGATTCTATTTCCAAAGTGTTGCTCCATTCCATTCTTCCTAATTCTTGTCTGAATATAACTAATTTTTTTAAAGAATTATTATTCTTTGTCCCCCTTTTTTTTTCAGTTAATTGTTAGCATTATAAGTGTTTTTTAAAGTATGAAGTAAATTGGGCCTGGGATCAAGTGGTAGAGCATAATATGTGCAAGGAAGGCCCTCAGGTCAATTCCCACTGTTGCATGGCACTGCTAGGTATGGCTCTGTTGGCTGTCAAGCACGTATATGGAAATATAAATACAAATTGGATTTTGACTATTGATTTCAAGCCTTCTATAATTTATGCTTCACTTTAAATTCTAGGATCCTTACCATACTCTTTCAGTCCCTGCACATAATGTGATACTTTGTTTTTCTTCAGTTTGATACTGGTTAGTGTATTCCTCTTAGGCATTTTTGAGGCTTCAGTTTTGAAAGGCGATTAGTTTAGTTTGCTCTAGGAGACTATTTGATACTATTGAGTTGACCATGGTAAGAGTAGAGCATGGGCATAGGCTTTAAAAAGATAAATGTTTTATTTCTGTGTGAGTGAACGGTGACACTGCAAGTATGGATGAGATCCCTATAGGGTATGTTTAGAGAATTCTCTTCGAAAGAACTCAGTTGTGGGGCTGGAGAGATAGTACAGCAGGTAAGGTGCTTGTATATGGCTGATTCATGTTCGATTCCTGGTATCCTGTCACTCAAGCAATGCCAGAACTAATTCCTGAATATAGAGCCAAGAGTAAGCCCTGAGCACCACTGGTTGTGACCCCAAAAGAAAATAGAAAATGGGCCCGGAGAGATAGCACAGTGGCGTTTGCCTTGCAAGCAGCCAATCCAGGACTGAAGGTGGTTGGTTCGAATCCCGGTGTCCATATGGTTCCCCGTACCTGCCAGAAGCTATTTCTGAGCAGACAGCCAGGTGTAACCCCTGAGCACTGCCGGGTGTGACTCAAAAACCAAAAAAAAAAAAAAAAAAGAAGAAGAAAATAGAAAATATTTAAGTCTTAGCTCTTATGTTTTTACATGTGAGTAAGAATAGCAAAACCTCTCCTACTTAAAAAGTAAAAGTTGAAAAACTCTAAACTTTTCATGTTCTTTTGGGTCAGTATGAAATCTAAGCCTGCCATTGTTTTATTAATTCTAAATTGTAATTGGATATGAAAGTAATATAGAAGCGTAAGAGATTAAACCAATTTCTCATTCTTGATACTCTAACAATTCTTTCTGTGATAGAATTAATGGAAGCTGCTAGGGATGCAAAGACAAGGAAAGCCTATCCCTATCTTTGAGATCTCATAAGAATGGGGAGTACATTATTGTAGGGTAGGATGTACCTTAGAAAGGTGCTATGGGGATACAGGGAACTGAGTCTATTTTCTTGGAAGAGGATATGCCTGATTTTAATCTTGAATGAGAAATTGGATCAAGCTACCAAATAAGAGCTAGAAAGAGATTGTGGGAGGAGTTAGTATGTACAAAGGAGGTGGAAGACCAATAGGAGTGGAGGGGATACAGGGCATGAAACCTTGGAGCAGTTGTATTTGCTTAGGGTTGCAGAGGAAGGGCTTTGTTTTAAGGTCTAAATGATTGGACTTTGTTCTTTTGATCAGAGTAAAGAGCAGACTTGCATTTTAGAATGATAACTCTGATAGCTTTTAGCAAACAAAGTGGGAAAGAGCCATTGGCTCAGAAGTTTCAATAAATATTTACTCCATTACATAGCAGTCTAATTGAATATTGATAGATATTGCTTAATTTTATTCTTTTACTTTTGTTAGGTGGATAAGTATTTGAAGGAAATTCTTGAAGATTTGATTAAGAACCTTACCAGCAATATGTGGCGAGTTCGAGAATCCAGGTACCTTTCCTTGGAAATAAATAGTTATTCAAACACGAGTAACTATTTTTCTTTCAAATTTCTAAGATTTATACTTTGCGCAAAAACAGTTAGTTTTCTGAAAAATATTTCTGGGTTTAAGACTATTTTTGTTAAGTATTTAAACTTAAGTGAAAAGGGAATGCCTTTCCTAAGTTGTTTTAGTTTAAAGTTATAGGCGTCAAAATGATTTATATGAGCTTATACATATGTAAACAATATAAATGTTCATATTGTACTACCATTTAAGGACAGTATTTAGGTATAAATGTATATATATCTCTCACATATACATTTATGTGTATATATTTTAAAAATAAAATTTAATTGAGTCACTGTGAGATGAATAATTACATACTTGTTTATGACTAAGTTTTAGTCATACAATGTCTAACGTCCAACTTACACAATTTATATGTATTTACTGACTGGTGTTGTGTAAATATGTGGGCATTGTTAAGTTATAAAATGATAAAATTATAAAGAAACTTATCATAGCTGTGGGAAATAGACAATGAATGACTGTAAATTACATATGTCTTTGATAAGTTTGAAGAGTCAAGGAAGAAATAGTCATTGATGTCTTAGAAAAAGAGTGTTTCAAATAGAAATAGGGACCTAATTCTTGGAATGAATGAGACATGGTAAAAAACCTTGAGCTTTCTTCATCATATATGTGAAATCAAACTGTTTATTTTCAGCTGTTTAGCTTTGAATGATTTATTGAGAGGAAGACCACTAGATGACATCATTGATAAACTTCCAGAAATTTGGGAAACTCTTTTTAGAGTACAAGATGATATAAAGGTATACCAGAAATAAATGTGCATGTATTTCTATAAAAGCCTAACTTATTAAAATATGCATTTGTATTTCAAAATGTCATTTTTCAAATAATTTCAAGGTACTACAGTGTCTTTTCAAAGATTTATCTTGATAAGTCTGTGAATTTGCAGATAATAAATTTAAACTGAGTTGATGTTTTATAGGTGACATCCACCTGATTTTTTTTTTTAATAGAAATCCCATTCTGTTGATTGGGAATAATTTTTTGTTTTTTTGTTTTGGGGCTGCGCCTGGCGATGCTCATGTGTTACTCCTAGCTATGTGCTCAGAAATTGCTACTGTCTTGAGGGACCATATGGGATGCTAGGGATCGAACCCAGGTTCGTCCTTGGTCAGCTGCGTGCAAGACAAATGCCTTACCACTGTGCTATTGCTCTAACACCATAGGAATAAGTTTTGAGATTATAAAGAATAACTTTACTTAGATTCGTTTTAGATATTGGATCGGTCATTCCCAAGTAATACGACTAATTCTCCTGATATTTTCAACCTATACATTTTTAGATATTTTGGTATCTAATCATTAAAATTTTTGTTTAATTAGAATTGCTAAAAAAGTATTATTTACCTGCCCTTTCATTCTTGTCAGGGTCAACAAAGTTGTTTTTGTTTTTGTTTTTGTTTTTTTAATAATGGTCCAAGCCTGCCAGGGGTCACACATCCTATTATAGATGGGGCCACTCTGATTGCAGTTTACTGCTAGCTCTATGTTCACTCACATACAGCACTCCTGGTGGGTCTCAGGGTGCTGGGGGTTAAAGCTGAGTGAACCACACACAAGGCAAGCACCTGTGCCATCTTTCTATCACAATATTTTCAGTTGCAGTGTGTGCACTGGTGCTTCTTAAAGTGTGGCATTTGAACACATTCTGATTGTATTTGCTCAGATTTGCTGTGGTGCTCACACTTTTAGTGTACTGCTCTGAGGGGGTCACACATACTAGACGAAGTGCTTGCATACACCTGACTATAGTGGGCCAGAAGTTGAATGTTCTAATGGTGTTCATGATCCCAGATGGCAGAACTGCTGGGTCCTGCTTTTGGGAAGTACCAGTCATTGAACATGCAGCCTCATGCTTGTGGTCAGGCATTGTGTCACACTGAATTGGACCCCCAAGGATTAATTCTTTTTGTTGTTAGTTGTGATGACCACATATTGATGTGTGTGGAAGGCCTCTAGGCTACTCTGACAGTCCTTTGGTAAGCATCTGGTACCAGAGTCTTAAGCTGTATGCGTCTGCTCTTCCAATTGAAGTACATCCTTGTCTTCTTGAAATTTTTAAGCTTGTTTCTGTGTGTGTGTGTGTGTGTGGGGTTGGGGTTCAGGGACTCCAAAGTGATGGTAGATCCTGTCATGTTTGGGAGGGTAATGTGGTAATTGGGATCAACCCCTAAAACCTGCGTATACCTAGCATGTATTCTAGACTTCAGAGCTGCCTCCCTACCATACAGTCCCCTCCTAGCATATATAAAAGAATATTTGTAACTAAAACATAATGTTTTCATTTTAGATAGAGAACATGTCTTCAGGTGCTTTCGAGATTAAACTCGGGACCTCATACTTGCCAGCAGATGCTCTGCCACACGGACTGTGTCCTCAGCCCCTATTTATTAATGATTTAAAAAAATTTTTTTTTACACTTGTGGTGGTGCTCAGGGGTTACTACTGGCTCTGCTCAGAAATCACTCCTGGCAGGCTTGGGGGTACATATGGGATGTAGGGAATCAAACTGGGAGTCAGTCTGGGGTTGGACTGTATGCAAGGCAAATGCCCTATTGCTTTGCTATTGCTGTGGACATTATTAATCATTTTTAAAAGATTTTCAGAATCCTTACATAGATCTTTTTTTTTTTTTTTTTTTTTTTTTTTTTTTTTTTTTTTTTTTTTTTTTTTTTTTTTTTTTTTGGTTTTTGGTTTTTGGGCCACACCCGGAGGTGCTTAGGGGTTACTCCTGGCTGTCTGCTCAGAAATAGCTCCTGGCCGGCACGGGTGACCATATGGGACATTGGGATTTGAACCAACCACATTTGGTCCTGGATCGGCTGCTTGCAAGGCAAACACCGCTGTGCTATCTCTTAGATCTTACATAGATCTTTACATACTTGTTTTTATAATATATTTTTGAACTGTTAATTTTAATAGTCACTACTTTAAGGTTCTTATACTTTAGATCTAATTTTAAAAATTATATTGTAATGTTTTTTTGAAGGAAAGAATATGTCAAATGCAACATTTTTCTCCCTCTGCTATTGAAAGTTAGGGTTTTCACTAATTATGTAAATCTGAAAGCAATAATATGTACATTTGAAGCAGATAAAAATGAAACTTAATTTGTATGATGTCATAATTTTATCTAGGAGTCTGTACGAAAAGCAGCAGAACTAGCTCTGAAGACTCTAAGCAAGGTGAGCACTCATACTTTATACTGGGGTTGAAGTAGGGGAAGTTTTTATGACATGACAACAAGGTCATATATTTTTTGTCATGTAAAATGACAGAGTTACAGTATAATGATTTCATAGTATAGGTCAATGTTTTGCAGTGAACAAAAGACATGAATACTTTTGTACTAGAATTACCAATACATGTATGTAGCACACCTTATCTCTGGCTTTTTAAAATGATGAACTTTTATTATTACTATTATTGTTAAGTTATGATGAATTGCAGAGTTATTCATGATTGTTTTTCAGGCATACAATGCCCCAACACCAGTCCCTTCAACTCCCAACAGTGAGACTTATCACCAGTGTGCACTTACCTGCACTTTTATCCCCAACTTCCCTCTTACTCCCAGTCTGACTCTATGATAGGCACTTCTTAGATAAATTGTAGGCACTGTGGTTAACAGTACTGGCTTTTGTTTATGGTTCTATTTGTTTGTTTGTTTTGCTTTTTGGGCCACATCCTGTGATGCTCAAGGGGTTACTCCTGGCTATGCACTCAGAAATCGCTACTGGCTTTGGGGGACCATATGGGACGCCTGGGTCCGTCCCAGGCTAGTGTTAAAAGGCAAATGCCCTACCACTTGTGCCACCACTCTGGCCTCTACAATACTGTTATTGATAGGTTTTTATGCATAATAATTCACAGCTTTCAGCTCTCTCTCCTCTTTCTGGGTGACTAATTCTCCTCTTTGTGTTTCTATTCCTGTCTATTCCCACCACTGTGAACTACTCCTCTATAGTGACAGTCTTCCTTTCTTCTGAAAACTAGATTTTATAATCTTCATTTCTATTGTCTTTGGGCATTTGTTATTCCCCTACTTAGTTTCTTTATATCCCACATGTGAGAGAGATTATTATGTGTTAGTCTCTCTCCTTCAACCAACTTCACTCAGCATGATATTCTCCAGATGCATTCACACAGTTGTTGCATGACTTCATTTTTTTATGATGAAGTAATATGTGATTGTGTATATAAACCAGTTTATTTAGTCATTTTTCTTGGACACTGAGGTTGTTTCCAGATTTTGGCTGTTAATAGTGTTTCAATGAAAATGAGGTGTGATTGTCTTTTCTGCATTATAATTTTTGGGTCCTTGAGGTAGATTCCAGAATTGGAATTGTTGGGCCAATTTTGGGGGACCCCAATTTGGGGGGGTTTAGCAATTATTACTGCCTCTTCACTCGGGAATTACTCTTGTCTGGCTCAGGGGACTCAGGGGGTGCCAGGGATTGAATGTGGGCCAGCTGTGTGCAAGGTAAGTCCTCTAATTGCCATGCTATTGCTCTGGCCCCATTGCTCACAGCATTTTTTTTTTTTTTTGTGGTTTTTGGGCCACTCCTGGTGGTGCTCAGGGGTTACTCCTGGCAGTCTGCTCAGAAATAGCTCCTGGCACGTGCGGGGAACCATATGGGACACCGGGATTCGAACCAACCACCTTTGGTCCTGGATTGGCTGCTTGCAAGGCAAATGCTGCTGTGCTATCTCTCCGGACCACATCACAGCATTTTTTTGATAAATCTGTGAATCTTTAGAATGTTCAGTATTCTATCTCTAGTTTTGGCTTTTGCCATTTTAGTTAGGATGGATTGGAGTATTTTAAATTTGGTCTCTCTTACCTGAAACTTTTCAGCTGTCATATCTATCTGGGTGCTTGTGTTTCTCAACTCTGAGAACATTTAAATTACAATTTTTTTTGACTGCTGCTTTCCATCTTGTTCCTTTGGGACCCTGATAATTCTTAAGTTGTTCCTCTTTAATACTCACTTCCCAGGGTTCTCTCTTCTGCTATTAATTTATTTTGAGCATTTTTCCCATTTTCTATTTTCTGCATTTCATGGAGGTCCCTGATTTTTATTCTAGATTTTCATTTAATCTACCAAATTCCTTAGTTATATTATCTTCTCCTCTCTCCCCACGTTCAGTTTATTATTTTGATTGCAATTTTCTCACACTTGTGTTTTACTGATGGCTATATCATTGTTACTTTGAATTCATTGGACATCCCCAACATTTCCTCTCTAAAGGCTATTCTTTCAAAGTTATATAGTTGGTTAGTACTGGTTGAGTCACCAGGGCTCCTTTATTCTCTAAGCATACTAGGGGTTCTTTGCTGCTTTCCCATTGCGACTGTTGCATCCAAGGGTGAGTCTTTCCAATCACCACTGGAACTGTTACCCACTCTTAACCTACTGCCCACCACCACATTGGTTGGTGCTCTTCATTCCCTATTGAAACTGTCAGGCTAAAGAGATTAGAGTGAGCCTTCTGTTAGACTTTTCTGACCATTGGGGTGGGACAGTCAACTTTTTCCACTGGTCCTTGACTTTATCTGGTTGCCTGGTAGGAATGTCAGCAAAGCACGAGCAGATGCAAGACTTTTTTGACCAGGTGGGTGGGACCAGGCCTTTATGGAATCTTGGCCTGTATAGAATCTATGATTTTTCACTTGACCTTGAAGAATAATGCTTTACTTTAGGGATGTGTGTGTGCATATATATATATATATATATATATATATTCATCTTTATTTTTAAATCATAACTGCTGTGTATATATGTATTTATTTCAAATTAATGTGGTCGGAACTTTTTGAAACTTGTTTCCCATTTGAGCCTATTTTCTGTTTACCATATCTTTGTGTTCTGATCCATAAATGTTCTGTCATTAATAATTTATAAATCAGGGTTGTGAGGTTTTGTTTGTTTATTTATTTGCTAGATTTGTGTTTTTTGGTTGTTGTTTTTGTGGGGCCAGGGATCAAACCTATGGCTTCATACATGCAGGCAAGTGCTCTACTGAAAACCCACATCCTAGTCTTTATAATTGGATTTTAAATCAAGATGCTTCTTTCGTAGTTATTTTGACCTCTGTTATGTGCTGTCCCTAAGAATTATTGTCGATGTTGATAATAATAAAGCCACAAATCTTTAGACTGTCACCCCGCCCCCTTTTTTTTGACCACACATGATCATCACCATGTAAACTTAGTGTTTACTCCTGGCTCCACGATCAGAAATTGCTCCTTGCTTGGTGGACCATATGGGACACCAGGGATGGGACCCAGGTACATCCTGGGTCAGTGCATGCAAAGCAAATGCCCTGCCGCTGTGTTATAGCTCCAGCCCCTAGAGTGTTTTCTTTGGTTTCCCATTTCATCTTCAATTGTTTCCTGATTCAGAAAATTGAAGACAAAAGCTTAAAAAAAAAAAAGTAAAATATGTTAATATACTTTTGTTTATATAGAGATCTATGATTTTTTTCCCCTGCCTCCACCCACTTATAGGAAGTAGGAAATATTGTATCAGGTGACTGGATGAGAAGCCAGTTTTATTAATGTTTGTTTTCTTTGCACACAAGGTTTGTGTGAAAATGTGTGATCCTGCCAAAGGAGCGGCTGGCCAGAGAACCATCGCTGTCCTCCTGCCTTGCCTTTTAGACAAAGGAATGATGAGTCCAGTGACGGAAGTTCGAGCCCTCAGGTGTGAATCTGCTGATGAAAGGAGTGTATTTATTACTTTGGTTTCTAGTTAAAGCACTAAAAATTTGAATGTTTGATTCTTGAAATATTGGAGTCGTGTAGTTAAGGAGAATCCAGTGAGGCAACTCAAGAGCATTTAAAAAAAGTTTTGAATCAGAACATTTTTACAGAAGTAGTCTCACAAGAATCTTGCTTTTTACAAGCATTCTACCATTTTGCTTCTGCCTTGATGTCTTCTTTTATATTGACAATAAACTTTCTTCCTAGCAGGCATAATTTTGTTGCTCTACAAATCCTACTTGTTATTCTATAGACCCTATATTCAGTAATAATTAACAGATTATTAGCTTAAGTAATTTTTTAATACTTGCAAGAAGTATCAGAAAATGCATTATAGGGGCCAGAGAGATAGCATAGAGGTATGGCGTTTGCCTTGCATGCAGCCAACCTGGGAGAGATCTGGTTCGATTCCCAGCATCCCATATGGTACCATAACTTGTACGAGGGCAAAGGAAAATGTTAAATATAATGCCAGAATATAGTCAATGTGGACAGATAAAATAGAATAAAGGGGGTGGAACTCTGTTACAAAAACTCAGAATAAATTTCAAAATGAGGGTGGATTCTGAATCTAATTCCAGTAAATTGTCTCATAAAATATTGTGAAATGATAGAGGAAATTAGGTATTAGATACATGAAAAATATTTCTAGTTACGAAGAGGTACTTTGATTACGAAATAGAGACCTTAGTGATTCACAGTGAAATTTAGTTATGAAAAATGTTCATAGTATTACAAACAGGGAAAAATGTACCTCTTTGTTATGGATGGGTAGGAAGTGAGACAAAATTAGACAAAGATTGCTAAATTGTCCAACTGGATAGAGAATACATTACATAGTTACACTTGTAATTCTTTTCTTTTTTATTGACTGGGTAACAATAGACTCTGTAACAGAACTATTAATTATTAAGTAATTAAAGAACATTCTTATGATTAGATTTGTAGAACTTTTGTAGTTCAAAGGGCCCCGGTGCTTTTAACATAATTACCCTAGTATTGTTTTCTATGTGTCTGTAGCATTAATACTCTTGTGAAGATCAGCAAAAGTGCAGGAGCCATGTTGAAACCACATGCCCCAAAACTCATCCCAGCTCTTCTGGAATCCTTGAGTGTTTTGGAGCCTCAAGTTCTCAATTATTTGAGCCTCCGAGCTACAGAGCAAGAAAAGGTAAGTTGGCGTCACCATCATTTTGGACCACACAGTCATTTTGAACCCTGGTAGTGGTGTATTCGTGTATTAATAACAATAAAGTTATTTTGAATTTTTATGATGAATGTCCCGTTATCTCCATTGATAATCAGGAAACCCACTGTTCTAATATATACTTTCCTGTGTTTTTTATCATTCTTTTCATATTATTGTACTTATATTTCTATAAGTTATATGTTTCTGTTTAATGCCCATTTGTATTTAATATATGTATTCATTTAAATACTTGGATAAATATGACAAGATTTACAAAATTAAGGAAATAAATACATCAGTTCTTTTGTTGCTTGGACACAAAATCTGATAACTTGAGAATCTGAGGTTCAAGAGGCCCAGGTCCTCTTGAACTCAATGTTCAAATCCTCACTATTATTTTTCTAACTACTATCTTGAGTCTCTTTATAATGAGGTGCTAATTCTACAGTTAAATGGAGAATATTTTTCGAAAGAAATTAGAGTTAGTCTTACTTTTTATTTTATTACATATTTTTTAGTTTCTTTAATTAAAGCAACAGTGATTTGCAAAAGCTATTCATACTTGAGTTTCAAGCTAGCATTAATCTCACCAGTGTCCCCAGATTACAACCCACACCTCCAAGAAATGTAAATTTGGTGGTTGTAGTTTGGATCTTCTGCTTTTAGGGCTATTGGAACTGTGGTTTAGTATATAATTGTACTACATCTCTTCCCACCGCTCCCCACCCATGCATCAGAGGTCCCTGACCAATGATGCTCTAGCTTCACATCTGCTTCTTAGTTACTTCATTGTTTTTATTTTCCTTTCCTTGTCCTCTATCCTTCCTGATTATTAGGATCAAGGTGATATACTTTAGGGTCAGGGTGATCCAAGTAGCCCCTCTTTAATACCCTGCATTCCCTCTTCCTGTTAGTCTATATTAGAAGGACATATGTACACCATTATTCATTGCAACACTTAGCACAATAACTAGGTTGTGAACTCAATCTATGTGTCCAGTGACAGATGAGTGGGTTATGATGGTGTGATATTTACCGTATTTTCCGGCGATTAAGACGACTTTTGAAACAAGAAAAAGTCAACTGAAAATCAGGGGTTATCTTATACACCGAGTATATCCCGAAAAATGTTTCAATTTGCCGCTAAATGAAAATTGTCTGAATATTGCCACAAAATGAACTTTCCAACTCGATCCTGCACCAATCACTGCAAGGCTGTTCAGACCGCCTCTCTAATTCAGCCAAGCCAAGCAGGCTTTTTATGCATGCAAATTAGACAATGTTCTGGACCTGAATCTACACTGTCAAAAGCCTGCTCAGACTGGCCAGAGTTAGAGAGGAAGTCTATTGCAGTATATCCTTTGAACCTTTGCTTGTTGTAATTGGCTCACTGTGGTACATACAGTTGCAGCACAGGAACGTTCTGTCTGATACAGCGAATATAGGCCTAAACCTATGTTTTATCTGCAAAATTAGGGGGTCTCTTATTGCCGGCAAATACAGTACATATATATGCACACACACATGTGATGGGCTACAATGCAGCTGCAAAGGATAATAAAAATCATGTAGTTGGTGATGGAACTGGAGGATATAATGTTAAAAGAAATATGTCAGAAGGAGGACAAATGAAAGATATATCTCTCTTATATTATTTTTAAAAAGATCAAATCTGGACATCTGTTACATTATGGGAGTGTGTAGGGAATGTTTATAAATTATTTGCATGTGCTAAGTGATATGAATTTTTGTTTTTTAGGCCGCAATGGATAGTGCTCGACTCAGTGCTGCCAAATCTTCTCCCATGATGGAAACAATTAACATGGTCAGAGCCTAAATGTGATTGAAAAGTTGATTTGCCATAGAGTGTGATTATGATTGGTCAACATTTTCAGATCTTAATAATAATAAACGAATTAGAGATTTAAGAAATAGAAAGTGCTATTAAGAGATATCTTAGTGGGGCCAGCACGGTGACACTAGAGGTAAGGTGCCTGCCTTGCCTGCGCTAGCCTAGGACGGACCGTGGTCATCCCCTGGCGTCCCATATGGTCCCCCAAGCCAGGAGCGACTTCTGAGTACATAGCCAGGAGTAACCCCTGAATGTCACCGGTGTGGCCCAAAAAAAAAAAAAAAAAAAAAAAAAAAAAAAAAAAGGATATCTCTTAGTAATTTTTTTTCTTTATTCTTAAATGGAGTAAAATTTTTCCAAATGTTAGAGTCTGTTTGGCATCATCTTTGTGAGAGGCTAGACATTTATAAGCTAGAAATGAGAGATAGGTAGCTTAAAAGGTTGGTGAGAAGAAGTAATACTCATATATTGCCTCAGTCAGAAAAGGATTTACAGAAAAGAGCTGTTTGGCACTGAAGTTCTAAATTCTAAAGTTCTTAGAGTCTTAGATGAGGAGTTTCTCAAATTAATTAAAGTAACTGCTGTGTATGCCCTGAAGCAGTTACTGGGAGCTTCTGGGAAGCTGATCATAGGATTGGAGAAGAGAAGTGGATGATTTTAGTGCCTGTTGATAATTAGTGAATTTTGGCCAAAATATCTTCATTAGATAATTGGAGGAAATGGAAAGCTTAAAAAATTTGGAATAGCTAACAGATATGTTAATTAATATTAATGTGGATAATAAAAAGTCATTTAATTTCCAAAAATATATTGAGAAATTGACTCCCCATTCCCTGATTTTTGGGCCACATGTGACAGTGCTCATGCCTTGCTTTGGTTGAGACTCAGGGGACCATATGTAGTGCCTAGGATTGTGCATGGGTTTGCTTTGTGCCTGCTGTATTGTCTCTCCTAAGAAATTATGAATAAAAATGGGAAATTGGTAGGAAAAACCTCCTGAAAAGGAATGTTTTAATGTAAGCCTTTCATATTAAACATGGAATGCTAAATAAAATGTAGGCACAAAGGTCATTTTTTTCTTGTTTGTTTGTTTATTCATTTATTTATTTATTTGGATTTTGGCTGGCTCAGGGCTTACTCTTGGGAGATCATATTTACTTAAGTAAACTTTTTTTTTTTACATTTTAGTAAGTTGGTATTTTTTATTGTTTCTGTTTCATTTTGTTTTTAAAATTTAATCACTGAGGAATAGTTTAATAGTTTGAAAACTATCAAACAGGTTTTAACATTGAAATTAGAGCAAATCTAACCATGAGGTGTTTCAACTTTATGTCAGATCTGGGTAGGAGGGAGACACCATAATTTTACAGCAATAGTTTTTCGCTGAGGTTGTGGATGATGCCTACTTAATTGAATTAATGCTCACTTTATAATTCTCTTTCAAAAGTGCCTACAATATCTTGATGTATCCGTGCTTGGTGAACTAGTTCCTAGATTATGTGAACTGATCAGAAGTGGTGTAGGTCTTGGAACTAAGGTAAGTAGTACATTATTCAAGAGAAATTTATGTCTTTTGGTTTGGGTAGTATGGGCAAAACATAACAGTCATCATTGTGTGTGTGTGTGTGTGTTTTGGGGGACCACACCCCACAGTGCTGTGTGTGTGTGTGTTTTGTGTTTTGGGGGACCACACCCCACAGTGCTTAGGGCTTATTCAGGGGATCTCTTCTTGGGACGAAATAGGGGGTTGGGGATGAACTCAGCTATGCCATGTGCAAAGCCAATATCCTACCCACTGTACTATCACTCCATCCCCTCCTTTTCTTTTATGGCTCCATTCTAACTTAAAATAACAAAACATTGGAATATAGAATATGGATTTATTCAGTAAACATCATCTTGCTAATAGAATTCTTTTCCCAAATTGTCTAGCAGGGGTCCTCAAACTTTTTAAACAGGGGGTCAGTTCACTGTCCTTCAGATCGTTGGAGGCCGAACTATAGTAAAAACAAAAACTACAAACAAATTCCTATGCACACTGCATATATCTTATTTTGAAGTGAAGAAACAAAATGGGAACAAATACAGTATGTGGCCCGTGGGCTGTAGTTTGAGGACCATTGGTTAGTGCATGCCTTCTGGTTCCTTGTTCATTATCAATTATTAATTAAAAATGCTTATCTCATTGTTCAAGCAAGGTTGTTTTAGATGTGATGAATGTTTTTCATTGAAGGCTTATCAGGAGGTTAGCTAGAAAATTTTTTCAAATATCTTTCAGGGCCTTCTATTCAAATAGTACTAGAAGTACTTGCCATAGTGATTATGCAAGAAAAAGATATCAAGGGCATCTAGATAGTAAGAAAGAAGTCAAACTCTCATTGTTTGCAGATGGCATGATAATATATTTAGAAAACCTTAAAGACTTTCAAAAATGCTTCTAGAAACAATAGATTCATATTGCAAAGTGGCAGGCTACAAAATTAACACGTAAAAGTCAGTGGCCTTCTTATACACCAATAATGATAGAGAAAAAATGGACATTAAATTAACAATCCCATTCACATTAGTGCCACGCAAACTCAAATATCTTGGAGTCAACTTAACTAAAGAAGTGAAGGACCTATACAAAGAAAACTACAAAAATCTTCAAGAAATAAGAGAGGACACAAGAAAACCTGCTCATGGATTCACAGGATTAATATTAAAATGGCAATACTCCCCAAAGCATTGTACAGATTTAATGCAATCCCTCTAAAGATACCCGTGAAATTTTTCAAACACTCCTGAAATTCATTTGGAACAATAAAAACTCACGAATAGCTAAAGCTATCTTTGGGAAAAGGAATATGGGAGGAATTACTTTCCCCAATTTTAAACTATCTATTGCAAAGCAATAGTTATCAAAACAGCATGTTACTGGAATGAAGACAGATCCTCAGATGAGTGAATTAACTTGAGTATTCAGAGACTGTTTCCCAGACATACAATGAACTAAACTTTGATAAAGGGGCAAAAAATCCATTTGGAGCAAGGAAAGCCTCTTCAACAAGTGGTGTTGGCTCAACTAGTTAGCCACTTGCAAAAAAAGCAAACTCAGACCCCCATCTAACACTATGCACAAAGATCAAATCCAAATGGATTAAAGACCTTGAAATCAGGCCTAAAACCATAAGTAATATGGAACAACTCATAGGTAAAACATTCCATGACTTTGAGACTAAAGACATCTTCAAGGAAAGTGGAGATTAAGAGATGGGACTATATTATGCTGAGAAGCTTCTGCACCTCAAAGGAAATAGTGCCTAAGATACAAAAGCTACCCACAGAATGGGAGAAACTATTTACCCAATACCCATCAGACAAGGGGCTAATATCCAAAATATACAAGGTACTGACAGAATTTAATAAGAAAAAAAAGCATATACACCCATCAAAAAATGGGAAGAAACGACGCTTTGTCAAAGAAGAAATACAAAAGACCAAAAGACACATGAAAACAATGCTCCACATCACTAATCATCAGGGAGATACAAATCAAAACAATGATGAGGTACCATTTCATGCCACAGAGATTGGTGCACATCACAAAGAATGAGAACAATCAATGCTGTCAGGAGATTAGAGAGAAAGGAACTATTCATTGCTGGTGGGAATGCCGTCTAGTCCAGCCTTTATGGAAAACAATATGGAGATTCCTCAAAAAACTGAAAATTGAGCTCCCATATGATCCAACTATTCCACTCCTACTGATATATCCTAAGAACACAAAAATGCAATACAAACACCCCTTCCTCACACATGCTTCATTACAATAGTCAGACTCTGGAAACAACCAAGATGCCCTTCAACAGATGAATGGCTAAAGAAACTGTGGCACAGAGACACAATGGAATATTAGGTGCTGTCAGGAGAGATGAAGTCATGAAATTTTCCTATACCTGGATGTATATGGAATCTATTATTTTTAAGTGAAATAAGTCATAGGGAGAGAGATAGACACAGAATAGTCCCACTCATCTATAGGTTTTAAGAAAAATTAAAGACATCACTGTAATAAGGCCCAGACGCAATGGAGTTAAGGGCTGGGAGGGCTGGAAGGTATGGCTCACAATTTGAAGCTCACCACAAAGAGCTGTAAATGCTGTTAGGGAAATAACTACTCTAACAGCTAACATGACAGTGTTAAAGAATGAGAGAAGTAGAATGCCTGTCGCAAATACAGGCAGGGGTGGGACAGGAGGGGGGTATTTGGTGGTGGGAATGTTGCACTGGTGAAGGGGGGTATTCTGTGTATGACTGAAACCCAACTACAAACATGCTTGTAATCATGGTGCTTAAAGATTTATTAAAAAAAAAAACAAACCTTTCAAGTCTAGACTTGACCGTCCATGTTTTTAGTCTAAATAAATTCACATTATTTTCTCTTGACAAAATTTTCACTTATATTTAAAATTTTAAGTATTTGTAAATAAATAGAAAATTAAAATTAGGGGCCAGCAAGATGGTGCTAGAGGTAAGGTGTCTGCCTTGCAAGCACTAGCCAAGGAAGGACTGCAGTTCGATCCCCCCGCGTCCCATATGGTTCCCCCAAGCCAGGGGCAATTTCTGAGCGCTTAGCTAGGAGTAACCCCTGAACATCAAATGGGTGTGGCCCTAAAAACCAAAAAAAAAAAAAAAAAAGTAAAAATATTTTAGTTTTCAGGCTTCATTTTTTGTGCATTTTTCTTCTACTTTGTTCTCTTTGGCCAGCACTTGTCTATTATAGTGCATTACAGTTCATTCTGTGTACTGATGCTGGTCTACAGACATTTCCTGCTGGTCTGTGGGAAAATTATTGCTCTCAATAGTTTATCACAAGTATAACAAGGTTGAAAATCATTGGTATATTTTTATTTACTTACTTGTTTGTTTATTTATTTATTGATTGTTGGTTTTTGAGCCACACCAGGTGATGCTCAGGCGTTACTCCTGCTCTCAGAAATCAATTCTTGGCAAGCACAGGGGACGATGTGGGTTGCCGAGATTGGAACTGGGGGTCTGTCCTGTGTTAGCGCCTCACCACTGTGCTATTGTTCCAGCCGCTGGTCTTTTTTTTTTTTTTTTATTAATTCTTAATTTGCCTCTACTCATGACCTCTTTCCCCTGAGAACTTTTTGCATAATCGTTGGTAGGTACATGGGCATATAAAATACAGAAATCAAAATGTACTGATAAAAAATAATAACTTTATTTTTAAACTTTAATTTTGTAATCTTCACATTGAGTTATGTGACCTCAATGGACTCATGGCTCATAATTTAAGAAGCTTGGGCCTTGGTGTGTGTGTAAATAGCCTTTCTTTTTTTTGAATAATTTTTATTGTGACCAAAGTGAATTATGGATCTTTCACAGTAGTATTTAAGGTACATAGTGACAATTAATCTGGGTCATTTCTACCACCAGTGTTGTCCTCCACACTAATAAATAACCCTTTAAAAAATTAGTATTTTTAGGAGATTTTTTTTATTAAATCGCCATGAGATACAGGGTTAAAAAGTTGTGGATAGCTGAGTTTTAGTCATAGGATGTTTCAGCACCTGTCGCTTCATCAGTATTCATTTTCCACTACCACTGTGCCTAGTTTCCCTCTCCTGTCTTCCATCCTATCCATACCCCCAACTCAGCTTGTCTTTATGGCAGATACTCTCTCTCTCTCTCTCTCTCTCTCTCTCTCTCTCTCTCTCTCTCTCTCTCTCTCTTTCTCTCTCTCTCTTTCTCTTTCTCTCTCCCTCTCTCTCTCTGTCTCTCCCTCTCTCCTTTCCCTATTTTCCCCTTCTAAGTATCCTTCATTTTAAAATTAATTTTGGTCTCCTAAGTTGTTCAGGGAGCCCAGGAGGGGCCATTCCTGATACCTGGCCTTTGGTGGTGTCATTCAGTGCTAGGACCCAATCATGTGGTGCAGCTCAGGCTCTGTGGCATGCTTGGGGGACTCTAGGAAGACAACTGATAATGTTTGATAGCTTGTCAAAGATGCTTGGGGGATCATCTTTAACCTTTTCAAGAATATTTTGAAATTTTCAGCTATTTTTGTAATTAAAGCATTATGATGAATATCTTTGGAATCATCTGAAATTGTCTTCTTTAGCTAGACCTTGCAACAATTATGACATGCATAGACAAGTTGACATGTTTTTCTCTCAAAACATTCTACTAATTTTCTTTCTTTGTTGTTGTTGTTTTTTTGTTTTTTGTTTTTGGGTCACACCCGGCAGCGCTCAGGGGTTACTCCTGGCTCTATGCTCAGA
Source organism: Crocidura indochinensis (assembly GCA_004027635.1). Classification (NCBI taxonomy): domain Eukaryota; kingdom Metazoa; phylum Chordata; class Mammalia; order Eulipotyphla; family Soricidae; genus Crocidura; species Crocidura indochinensis. The sequence goes on from PVKC010013937.1 coordinate 20,354, forward strand.
ATCACTCCTGGCAGCCAGGCTCGGGGGACCATATGGGATGCCGGGATTTGAACCACCATCCTTCTGCATGCAAGGCAAACACCTTACCTCCATGTTATCTCCCCGGCCCATACATAAATGTATAGCATTTATGGGTACCATATTCCCAGCTATATGTCTTGAGAAAAATAATTATGTTCACTAAGAAATTTCCTCTTGGGACTATAGAGGGTAGGTTACTTGTTTTGCACAGGGCTAACCTGGGCTCAGTTACTAGCATTTCTTTATGGATCTCTGATCTTGCCATGAGTAATTCCTGAACCTTAATCCAAGTAACCCCTGAGCATCATTGGGTTTGATTTCAAACCTTAAAAACAAGTTTCCTATTGACTGAATTGTAGAACGACCTTTATTTTAAGTATTTTTGTTACATTTCTTGTATTTGGGTCATACCTCGTGGTGGAGCTTAGGACTTAGGTGGTGATGTTTAGGATTTAATCCTGGCCCTACCTGCATTCAGGAATAGAACCCTAGTCAGTCATGTGTAAAGCAAAATGCCCTCCTTGCTGTACTCTTGGTCCATTCCTATTGTTTTTAAACTTTTGACCAGAAGTTTTGACAGAATATTGTTATATCAAGCTTATATCTTTGCTTTTGTTGACTCTCTAGGGAGGCTGTGCCAGTGTCATTGTCTCATTAACCACTCAGTGTCCCCAGGACCTAACACCTTACTCAGGTGAGTTTATCAAGGCTATGACTCTGATATTTTTTGTATAATGATGTCTTGTGTGACAGAGTTTAGAAGGAAAAGTGTCATTCAAATACATTTCTGACATTCAGATACATTTACTTTTTCTCCCACCCCTTTTATTTTCAAGAGTAACTGGGGTGATGAAGTCTGGCAAGTTTTTACAATTTTGAAATTTTCCCATTAGTGTGATTAGGTGTTTGATATTTTGTAGGATTATTTTACCATTTATAGCTAGTTTTTTATATTAGCAGTTTTCACTTAGATTGATTTATAGATGGAACTAATGAACTTTACATATGTGTGTATGTATATATATATATTTATATAGCTCTGATTGTTCAATGTTTTCCCACAATATTCTGAACACATGAAGTTTCAATTTTGTATCAGTTAAAAGGGAAGCAAACGAATAGTATAGAGGCAGCATTCAATAAATCCAAGTGACTATCAAGAAATATAAAATACCTAATAGATAAGTTATTAATTTCAGGATTAAGTCTATTTTGATTCTGGAGAGGGAATTGAATTGGCTTATGTGGTAGAGTACATGTCTTGTATATTCAAACCCTGGATTTGATCCCGAGGATCATCAGTACCTACCAACACCACTCGGTGTGGCCTCCTCAAAACAACCACAAAACGGTCTAATTATTTTGTTTCTGGGAAAAGAGCAGAACATTTGGTCAATTGAATATTAGATTGTTTTATTTTTATTTCTGATAGGTAAACTCATGAGTGCTTTGCTTAGTGGCCTGACAGATCGGAACAGTGTAATTCAGAAATCATGTGCATTTGCTATGGGCCATTTAGTTCGGGTGAGTTGAAGTTCTTAGACAGTTAAGTAATTATACCTTCATAATCAAAAATAAATAAGTAGATTTACTTCTTTTTCAGACTTCACGTGATAGCAGCATTGAAAAACTCTTGCAGAAGCTTAATGGCTGGTATATGGAGAAAGAAGGTACCTTCACCCCTATTTTATATGATTACAAATGAAATGTTAAGTAAGCCAGACCAAGTCTTGTTATTTTGTTTTTGTTTATTTGTTTGTTTTTGTTTCTTGGGCCACACCTGGCTCTGTGCTCAGAAATCGCTCCTCACTCAGGGGAACGTATAGGATGCCAGGGGATCGAACCTGCATCTGTCATGGGTCAGCCATGTGCAAGGCAATTGCCCTACCACTGTGCTACCACTCCTGCCTGTTTTTTTTTTGTTGTTGTTGTTGTTTTGTTTGGGCCACACCCTGTGATGCTCGGGTACTCCTCGCTATGCGCTCAGAAATTGCTCCTGGCTTGGGGGACCGGGACCATATGGGATGCCAGGGATTGAACCTCCACTGCTCTGGCCCCAAATCTTGTTTTTTTTTTTTTTTGTTGTTTGGTTTTTGTTTTTTTGGTTTTTGGGTCTCACCCGGCAGTGCTCAGGGGTTACTCCTGCCTCCATGCTCAGAAATTGCTCCTGGCAGGCAC
>PVKC010013938.1:9902-22646 GCA_004027635.1 Crocidura indochinensis
TTACACACAGCTAAATGTAATGGACAATGAAGACTGATGCATTCTCCCTTTGAGAACAGAAGTACACCAGTCTATATTTATACTTTCCAGCTTCTACTTTAGACGGTGTAGAACTCTTTCTGATCAGCACTCACTTGCCAATAATTTCACTCTACATTTAAACGAAGAATAGGAGTCATATAAGTTCATGGGCTGAATGGATGGTTGATTTACAAAGCCCTTAAAACGTGGCTGTAGGCCGATGCTGGCAACCCCATAATTAGATATGGCATGCTCTGCAATGATGTATTTTTTACTGTTTTTTAATAACTCAGCTCTCCTTCTGGGATGAAGAGGAAAATGGAATTTGTTAAAAATAAAATGAGATTTAGTGGCTTTTCAGCCTTCTGCTGCTTGTTGCTCACAATATTCTATAAATAAAAGAAGCCCTGCCCTATACAGCACTGTAAACACCCACAGACACTCAGAGCCAAATTCCTCCAATTATGACCCTGTGCCAGTTGCCAAGCTACTGAAAGGACCTACTTGAAAGGCGGCCATCTAGGCCATTTCCTGATTAAGCTGCCCTGTAGCAAGGAATCAGGGCCTGCTGCTTTGGAAAAGTATCTAGTCTCAAATAATTGTTCTGTGCTCTTGAAATTAAGTTCTTTCCTTAGGATCAAATTACAATTACAAGGTAAGTAACAAAGCGAACCTCTCTGCCCTCCATTCACCTGATGAGATATTAGATCCTGGGCTGCCACATGCTGGACTCAAATGGGGCAGCAGAAACACATCCCCCACGGTGTCTAAAAGCACTGAGCAAATCAAGGTCAAGCAAAAGTAGGTCACCAATGGATATGACAGGTGAGTCAGAGGAGCCTGCCCTTCTGTTCAGTAGTTCCCCTTATTAGCTGACTCAGGTCACGCTGTTCAATGTAGAAGGGTAAGAAGGACCTTTTAAACTTCCATGCCATAATCATGAGGATGATTATGGCTGGCATCCACTATTTGGTTGGTCATGGCACAGTGCAAATGCGTGGACAAAGGCTTGAGTGAGGGCTGGCCTGGCTGCCCTACTTTCCTGTGGCCTCAGCAAAACTGACAGGCCTTCGGGGTGAATCAGGAAGGAGGCTGTTATGTGTCACTGCCTCTCTGACAGAAATGACTTCTAGTGTTTTAGGAATGGGACTGCTCACAGCAGCACTAAGGCAAAATGGACTCAAGGTAGAGACTAATTACCATCACCTTCAATCTCCCACTCAGAGACTCTTCCTTCTCTGCTAGTTCTCTGGGTCAGAGCTCCAAAGATCGTGCCTCACAGCTCTTAGAGTCTTTCAAAGGACCCAGTGACTAGCTTTCCAATCCCAGGAGTTCAAACGCTAAAGAGGGAGGCAATTAGTAGACAGGTATCACCCCAAAAATAACTGTTATGTGCTGCCATGGTCAGTCTTTCCAAAATTGGAATAGACGCCAGACTATGTGAAGAAGAAGTGTCCGACTTGGATAATTGGGACCAGCAGGCCTTAAAGCATGGAACATCATCTTCTGAGAAGACTCCTCTGGCTATCCAATCTAAAGGTCCTTCCTATGTCCTGCACTATTGCTGTAAATTCTAAATTCTTCAGTCCCAAAATGATCCAATTTCTTTGTGTCGACTCTGATAAGAAAGAGTATCAGGAATACAGTCCTACTTGATCATGTATTGACCATGTTTCCAGAGCCCATGCAATGAATGGTTCTAGGATCACAGCAGGTGATCCCTATCCAGTCACAAAACAAATTCACACCAGTTTTCAGACTGAGCATTCCATTCTATAGCCCAACCTTCCTCATAGTCAGGTTCTGGAGTGAAATGATGATCACTCCAGTTTGTCTGGAAAAAAATAAATAAATCAAGGCTCAGAGAGGGTGTGTTTCTTTCCTAGGGCTGCATAACTAATACGTGAATGGATGCAGAATTCTAAGTTAGGCATGAAGAGTTTTAATCCTGGCTTTGAAATGAGCATCTGTTGCTTGTGTAATTTAAAAAAAACACAGAGAAGAAAAACCTGTAGAGAAAAGACTATGTCTCAGAAAGAGCTTTATTCCAAAAGACAAAATATATGATGGATTCAGTTTCCACATTCAAAATCTAAGCGTAGGCAAAAGCAATTGACACTGCAGTCAGAGGTAAAAGATTCTGGTGATCTACTTTATGGAATGTTCTGTTCCTGTCTTTCCATGGGGCCTCAGGAGGAAGCTTGGAGGAGGGGAGCTACCAGCATCAACACCCATGACAGCCGTCACTGCTAGAAACAGCAGCTTCTTCCACACCTTCTGGCAAAAGCTCCAACAGAGGCCTAGAACAAGTTAGAAGACTGGGGTGGTGAGTTGCCTAGGATCTGCCTTCTTCCAGGCATTTATCTTGAAGTGTCAAGGAAAAAACATCAGAAATAAAATCCATATTTATCTGATAGGCTGACCAAAACAAAACAATATAAAACTGGCTAAACATATGTGCAAATCTGAAGCTAATTTTCATCGAAGTGACCAGACAAGTCCTAGTATGTGGATATATTTCTCAAAATATGAGGAAAGAAAGATGGAAATAGTATTATTAAAACAGATCACCTCCAGTGCACCAGGCTGTTCCAACAACCAATGAATAAAAACACTATATAGCAAAGGCCTTTATGGTTCTGATTGAGGAGTAGCTGTATCCCAAAAGAACAGTTGTTAGCTATCTGCTTTCTTTTTTTACAACTTGGTTTCACCCCAAAACAAAGATTGTCTTATATGTAAACCTGGGTGGGAAGGGCTGAGCTATCTACCCTTACTATGTACTTAGTGTTCCATCTGGGGGTGGTCTCTGTACTTAATAAAAACAGTTCGGGGGGAGGGGGGTGGAGCAGTGTACAAGCGGTAGGACGTTTGCTCTACATGCACTAACCTAGGACTGACTTCATTTTGATCCCCAGGGTCCCTTATGGTCCCCCAAGCCAGGAACTATTTCTGAGTGCAGAGCCAGGATTAAACCCTAAGTGTTACTGGGTGTGGCCCAAAAACTAAAACAAAAACAGTTCTGACAGGCAGCTTGCAGTAGAGATGAGGTAAAAGATGGCCTGACAATATGTGTTTTACTCTCAGCCTGATTTAGATTATTTCATGTGTGACCCTGATTCAAACTCATTCACCTGGGGTTGGAGATACAGCAAATGGGGTGATTTTACAAACACGGAAACTATAATTCTGTACCTAAGTATTGGGCCATAGGGGAGCTTTGGGAAAATGTTGAGTTTGAAGCCACACAGGGGTTATGGTGCTTATCTTGGATGTGGTGTTCCCCCTCTGCACAGCCAGGTGTGGCATTACCACCAACTCCCCAAATGCTGGTTTTTAGAATATTTGTCATGTGCTTTGCAGGTTGGGTTGAGAGAATGACTTTATAAACTGTTCTACTTCTTTTACTTTTGAGGAAACACATGGCAGTGCTTAGAGATCACTCCCAGTAGAGATTGGGGTATCACATGGGATGTTGGGGATCATATCAAGGGGCAACTACATGCAAGGCATATGCTCTATCTACTGTACTGTCACTCTATCACTAAGACTTTGTAAATTTTACCAGCTTCAAAAAGTGGCCCATGACTCAAAGAGAAAAATGAGTATTTATCTGTTTTCTTTGAACAATCCTGCTGGCATAAGGAACTATCCAGGAGGACCCTGGATTTAAATAATATGATGACAAGATGATGTTGATAATTAGGGAAAACTGTCCAAGTTCTTGTCTTGGACAACTCAGCCAGGGGAGACTGCTGAGTTTATGACTGAATAAAAGGTCACTGTGGCAGGGACCAAGGAAATGCTGAGTCTTAACTTCTGTCCACTGCTCACATATGAACAAATGAGCAACCAAAAAGGACTAAACTTAGGGGCCAGAACATCTCAAGAAGAATAGATGTAAAAGCAACAGGGTGAAATAGACAGGAATAAAATCAAATCCTGGCTCTACTTGCTACTAGTTGTATGTGTGGCCTTGAGACATGGGGATGATGACAATGATGTTATTTAATTTAATTTCACAGCAACCCTTTTATTTTATAGACATGGGGGGGAGGTTAAAGTGATTAATTAGCTGACCCCAAACCACAACTTATTGGCTTTAAACCTGGGCCTACTGCATACCACTTTAAGTGCATGCTTTAGACTACTAATCTAGGAACTGCCAAATGTAAAATGCATAATAATAATAATGCTCACCCTGGTAAGGAAGTAAGGATTAGAGAGGATGCATATGAAATGCTTAACACAATACCTGGCACACAGAGAGCTCTACAATGCAACTATTACTGTTACTCTTATGACATCTGAACCTTTGGAAGAGACAGGGAGATGTGGGAGGTGAGCATCTGGCTACACAGATGGTACTGCTTTTCACTTAACAAGGCTTAACAAACACAATTGGAACTTTGGACCAAAGTTTAAAAACCTGGGATGACATATTCTGGGCCTGGGAAAAGAGAGGAGACAGAGGGAGGACACCTCAGCAAGGCAGGTAAAAAGGCTCTTCATCAACAACTGTCAGTTTTTGGAAAAAGGATCATTTCAAGCTCAGTAAGTTCTCAAGGGATCGTCCCAGACAACACAGCTACGCCTGGACTGGGAATGTGGCCTGCTGTCTGTCTGATGCCCTGAAACCCAAGGCAGGGTAAGATTTCCTGTGCATGTTTGTGGTAAGGGAGATGCTGAATCCCCAAGTTCCTAGTGAAGCCTGCCTGAAACTCAGGCAGAGCCAGGCATTTCTTTTTTCTTTTAAAAAGAAGAATTTGTTAGAGAGAGCATAAGGGAACCACTTACAATAAAAAGACAAATCCAGCTCAGTGACACAACGATCTTGACATCTTGACTATGTCCTTATGAAAAAACTAAACCAAAGGAGTAGACTAAAGCACAGGAGCCTTTTCTCAGAGTCAACAGCATTGCCACCTCTGGGACACACAGCCCAGGGCTGACATTTGCATGGGAAGAAAAATACCTTAAAGTGTTACCAGCCTTTCCCCAGCCAGATTGTCCTTTCCTGCCTCTCTCATAAAAGGAATCACTACACCAAGTTATCTCAGTAGAAACCAAAGTTACTAAAGGCCTTTCCCCATGCTGTCACTGAACCCCTCTTCTCCATTTCTGCACAGGGCTTAGCATTCATTTCCTGGACCATTTTAACAGCCTCTAACTAGTTCTGCTGCCTCCCTCCTACAGTCCAGCCCCCACACTGCCACCAGCTGGCTTTCTAAAATAAAAGTGCTGACCACGTCACTCACCTCCTGAAAGATGTCTACAAGAGTTTTGCACTGCCTACAGGATAACCAACAGTCTATTCATTCATTCATTTTTTTCACTCAACTACCTAACATATGATGATCACCTACTGTGTGCCAGGTCAGGGCCCTGGATTGGTGAACGAGAGAGAAAGGACAACAGCTCACAAACAGATGCTCGTTGATTACATTTAAGGGAAGGAAAAAAGAAAAATAAACTATCCAAAATCAGGAAGGGATGAGCCATTAATCAGGAAAACAAAGCAGAAGAGAGCAGAGAAAGGGAGCAGGAGAGTTTTTCAGATGATGAAACAACACTTGAACAATGATAAGAACAGAGTGAAGGTGCCTAGAGAAATTATCAGGCAAGAAGTGAGCCAGGCAGAGGTGAGAAAGAGGAATAGCAGAAATTGGCTAGAATCACTATGCGTGGCTGTGTGGAAAACAGTGACAGGGCCACGGTGGTGGAACAGGAAGACCAAGAGACGGGGAGTGTAGAAAAGGGCAGAGAAGATGAGGGGCCATCACAATGTGCTCTGAAGGAGCAGTTGTGAAGAGCAGTCAACAAGTGAAGTGAAGAAGGAGGGAAGGAACAAGATAAAAGACAAAACCTGCCTTTGTGGGCAGGGAATAGAGATGGTGGTACCACATATATGAAGAAAACTGGCAAGAAACAAGGTTATAGTTTGTTTGCTTGTTTTCCTTTTTAAGAAATCAGAACTACTATTTAGTAATGTGGGGCCCAGGATGCCCATTAAACACTGAAGTACAGGTACTGAGAAGATGGAGACAGAGAAGGAAGCGAAAGCCCAGGGCATAATAACTGAGGTCCTCTTCCCCCTCTTGATTCCAGTTCAAGACTGTCCACCACGGCTCTGCCTCCATCTTAGAACTGTATCTCTTTAGAACACTCTCTGCCTGGACTTCTGCTCTGCAGACTCCTACTCATTCTTAAGATTTGTTCCAAAGACACCTCTTGTCTCCTGCCCTTCCAGGATATAACCCCTTTCCCCTCCTCTTCTGATGATAAGCCACTATTGTCACCTTTTACTACCTTCACCTCCCTTTTCCATGCACTGCCAGAGGATAGTGATTGTAAGTCCGTCCCTCTTCCTAACAACATAAAGCCTGGTTAGGGGAGCACTTGCTAAATGAATGGACTTATCTCAGCAAAGAGGCGCAAGAAATCACATACATGCAAACTGACTCACTCTGCAGCTGCTGTTTGCAAGGGGGGGAAGGTGGGGGGAAAATAGGGCGCTGTCACTGAAGCACTAATAAAGCTCAATGGGGTAGAATGGTATTTTGTTTTGAGGAGTTTTTATTAACACAAAAGAGCTTCGTGAAATCTAAGAGCAGAGGATCTTAAGGTGTTGTGAAGTATGATGAGTACTGCACCTGAGGAAGGTGCTTCAGGGAGTCCAAATCCCACATGCTTGGGAATGGGGGGAGGGAGCTATAGAAGGAAGCCAAGTTGCATCCAAAGACTTCTGGGGAGTGACCTGGAAGCAGGTGCCATGTATCTGCCTTTACATCACAAGCAGCAAAAATGTTCTGCAACTTGCTCAGGGTTATAGAGCTGGGAAGGACTTGAGTATGGGTTCTCACTCAGGCTGAACACTGATACTTGCATTTCCTTGGCACTTGCCACTGCCTTACATTATGGCATGAGGTCATAGAGCAGGCAGGATCCTTAGGGCCCCAGTGAGCCCTAGCTGGCACAGAAGACAGGGCAGAGAAGACAGGAAGTGCCCCATCTCATGAGCAGTGACAGTAGCAATGAAGCTGGAATTTAAGTCTCCATTCCCAGACTGAGATCCAGAGTGTTGCTCCTGCCTTCTCTCATGAATCCCTTAAAGGGCAACGAAGAAACAAAGATAAAGTTGTAACAGTCTGATACCCTACCCATCGTCAGCAATTTAGGAACCAAAAAACAGAGGAATGGAAAAATGAACATCACACTGATTACAGTAGCTACTTTAATGTCAGAAAACTAAGTGAGGAATGCTATCACCACACATAACAAAACCAATAGCACAGATCAAACTGATCCTCCAGTGTGGCAGTTCTCTCCTCATTCAAATGTCTGCTGCCCATCTTTTGCGCACAGGCCTTGAGTAAAGCAGCAAGGCAGGGGCAAGAAAATCTAGGTTGAATTGTGGCTCTCCCTACTCATGTAACAGGCAGTATATTAACGCTTTGAGCCACCTCATCTCTACAGATTCCTCATCTGTAAGATTGACCAGTTCCTGTTATACCAAGTTTTTCTGTCAAGTAAGTGGAATGACACATATCATTGGCATATTGGAGGGATACAGAAAATATCAAATGGCTGGTAGTTTGTTCATGGCATAGGAAGCAAAACAATTTATTCAACCTATAAGAAAAAACAATGAGAAGGAAATCGCTGTAAAATAGCTAATGTAAAAGCTCAGCAGAGTAAATTAGCAGCATTCTCTGTGCATTTACTAAAGCATAAAGAAATTCTTTCAGGAATTTTCAACAATCACCAGTTTGGAGTATCCCCAGAGAAGAATCTTTTCTCTGTAGGAAAATGAGAGTGGGCTCACTCTGACAGTCTAGGCTGAGCATCTAAGAGGCATCTTTTACCTCTTAATTCATTTTCTTCAAACTGGTCCTGAGAGAATGTTAATTCCTATTTTGCAGAAGAGACACTGAGATTGTCAGGTGAGGTCAGCAACAAGAGACTCATGCTGCTAAAAATAAAGAGGTCAGGATTTAACCAAGGCCTGTTCAGCCATCCTCATCTGTCTTCACTGGACCTGACCACCTCACATGGGTCTAATGAAGTCAAGGGCATCATAAAATGAGAATCTGGTCTACCTCAAGACCTATATAATATGGGGTCAGCATTAATGAGCCTTGACTTATCCAGGCTATCAAAAGCCAGACACAGACCTTCAGAGAAGGTCAAACTTCATATGCACTCAGTAGAAGGTGGTGCTAGAATAGTTCATAGCCATATGTGAATCAATGAAGGGTCCTGGGAAATGCCCAAAATTCAAGAACACCAACATAAGTTTTAGCACTAGTAAGAGAAAGCTGTAGTCCAAAGTGACCATGGGAAGACTAAAAATATTATTTAACTTTCCTTTCTCCATCCCAGCTTAGAAAAGAAAACTTCCATTATAGCTGCAGGCAACAGAGTACCTTTCAGCTTGCACCCTGGCTGAAGTCACAAGACTTGTGTCCCAAGTGCTATCTCTTATCAACTGTGGGAAACTCAATAAGTCAGAACTTTTTAAGTATATGTTTCTGCTATACACAGATGGGAAGGGACAGGCGCAGAGTCTCTGAGAAAATCCACATGGGAGGGACCTGGCAAAGTAAAGGACTCTCACTTTATATGAAAAAGGTATTGGGAATCCTTGTTCCTTCATTCTCTCCACTGTCTGGGGCTTATGTCTATGCTCCCTGTAGCCATCCCAATGCTGGTCCAGTCTCATGTCTAGGTAGGGAACTTCAGGGAGGGTAGAAAACTGTTTTGGCTGTTACTCTTCCAAAGAGCATTTGGCACAACTAAAGTCCTTAAATTAACATTTAACCATTAAATTAGTTATAGTATGAAAGGAACACAATTTGTCACCTTCAGTATATAACTGTCACCAAAATCAATGTATAAAAATGATTTCATTAAACCTACCAATTTATATATTTTCAATGCTTTCTAAGGCAAACGTGTCATTTTGATGGCATGTTTATAAGCTTTTAAATTTACTTTTCATATATGTTTAAGCAAAAACTAGCTTATTGAAACCATAATCACATACTCTTGGGGAAAGTGTAAACTGGTATAGACTTTTTTTGGAATATGATTTAATGATTAAGTTCAAATTTTAAATGACAAATTACTTAAGTTAAAAAACACAAAACAAGGGGCTGGGCGGTGGCGCTGGAAGTAAGGTGCCAGCGCTAACCTAGGACAGACCACGGTTTGATCCCCCGGTTCCCCATATGGTCCCCCGTGCCTGCCAGGAGCAACTTCTGAGCGAATAGCCAGGAGTAAGCCCTGAGCGTCACCGGGTGTGGTCCAAAAACAAAAAACAAAACAAAAAAATACCACACAAAACAAAACACACACACACACACACAAACACACACATACACCCCAAACTGGTATCTATGTGAGATATTTTAACACAAAAATAAAATCGACTGAAAGTTCACAAGTGTGTGTAGCAATGGTTATAATAATAATAATCAAATAAACTGAAAATATATTTATGGGGCTAGGATACAATAGAGTGGTTTGAGCACATGCCTAAAAGGTGACCAAACCAGATTCAATTGCCAGCACCAGCTGTTCTACCAGGATCTCCAGGTACAGCCTTAGAAGGCCCAAACACCATTGGGTGTGTCCTTAGAGGCCCCTTAGCTCTCCAAGAGTAGCCCAGGTATCCCTGGCATTGTAGGACCTGAACTGCATTGCATCCCCCTTCTCAGCAAGTCTGATTGGTCAAAAGTCCTTTGAGACTCCTGAGTCTCAACATTGCTTAGGATCCCATACCCTCATATAAATACACAAAATGAAAGTATCCGTACCTAGGGTTAGAGTTAGTACACTGAGTAGGACACTTGCCTTGCATTTGGATGACCTAGTTCCAACCCTGACACCAAATATGGTTCCTCAAGCACTATCAGGAGATCCCTGCACACAGATCTAGGAGTAATTCATGAATTGCTGAACATCCAAAAGCCCACATACCAAACTATATATATATATATATATAAAACACTGTGTACAAATGTTAAATATAAGGTATAGTTATATATACATACTAATTTGAGAGAAAATAACTATAATGAGTAATAGTTGTTGATAAAAGTGAAAATATGTGTGCTGAGGCAAAGGTAAAGGGGTTGGGGGTACAAGGAGACACAACAAGTGAGAAATTCCAGGACTGAACCCAACAAATGTTCCAAAATGTCAGTTGGTTTGAGGAACAGGGTGGGGACCTAAGAGGCATTCTTTTTGTTATTGCACGTTGGTGACTTCAAAATTTATTACCAATATATAGCTTTTATAATTATAAAAGTAATATAGATTTTAAAAGCTTATAGAATACTAGTTTTGAAAACTTTGATATATGCAAGGACTCCCTTCTAGTAACCACATGGGATTTAGGGCTTTTCTGTCATTACCACAAGAGTCCAATCATAACTTACAGGCCCACTAGCTGAGAAGGCTCCCTTAGGAGGAGACTGTAAAGAGCCTAGTCTCCAGTGCTGAGAATCTCAAGCCCCTCCATGTCCACATCTATAAAGCATCTGCCAAATTATTTCAATGACTGGGATAATAAAAAAAGTCTATGGGTCTTTAATTATTCAAACTTTATTACATCATAAATTATTAAATTAAAAACTCTTCTCAGGTTTTTTGTTTGTTTTGGTTTTTGGGTCACACCCAGCAGCACTCAGGGGTTACTCCTGGTTCTGTGCTCAGAAATCTCCTGTGGCAGGCACAGGAGATCATATAGGATGCCAAGATTAGAACCACCATCTTTCTGGATGTAAGGCAAATGCCCTACCTCCATGCTATCTCTCCGGCCCTCTTCTCATGTTTTAACCTCCCTTAGAAGCAAATAAAGTTTATATCTTCCATTTCTATGTTGACTTGTAAGCCTTGCTAAAGACCTCTTAGATATTGTTAATTAGCAAACTGCACAGAGGAAAAGTGATTGTTATAACCAAAGGAGATTAAACATAAGAGCTACACATTATATAATACGATATGTCATTTATCATGTTAGATATAACACAAGATTTATCAGAAAAATGACAACTTCAAGACCAGAAATGACCTTCCTACCTCAAGTCAAAGTTGCTAATGAAAATAATTCTCTTTTGATGCGTGGTGTCGAAGGGGTGCTGGGGCATTCAGAGATGACAGCCAGTGTCCAAAAGTTGCAGAGGCTTGAGCAGAGGTCAAGCTGGAGAAACCAGCCCTTGTAAGGGATGGGCATGCTAAATGTCACAATGACAGGGATAAACCCACTGTTGCTGGGTCTTCCAATTTTCAGGGAGAAGTAGAAGTCCAGATTTCTAGACAACATCTATCAAGTTTTAGATTCTGGCCATGCAATTTAAAAGTTTTAAATTTGGGAGCTGAAGCAACAGTATAGAAGGTAAGCTCCTGCATTGCACACAGTAAACCCAGGTTTAACCCCTGGCACTTTATATGGTCCCCCTGATCACCACAAGAGTAATCCCTGAGTACTGCCAGGTATGGCCCAAAACAAAAACAAAAACAAGCAAACAAAACACTTAAAAATTCTGAGGGTTGGGGCCCGGGAGATAGCATGGAGGTAAGGCGATTGCCTTTCATGCAAAAGGTCATCGGTTCGAATCCCGGTGCCCCATATGGTCCCCCGTGCCTGCCAGGAGCAATTTCTGAGCATGAAGCCAGGAGTAACCCCTGAGCACTGCCGGTGTGACCCAAAAACCACAAAAAAAAAAAATTCTGAGGGTTATTCACATCTCAATCTTAGTGATGTGATTTCTTTCTTTTGTCTTATGGGTACCCTCAGCTCTCTCCGCTTTGGAGAAGCCTGTATATTCTCTCTCCTCCCTCCACAAATACTTCCTTAAATAAAATAGTTTACTAAAAAATAAAAGAAAAAATAAGAAGAAAACACTGAGAACTAAACAAAATTTCTTCACAGGTCAGATATAGTCAGTGAGCTGTGGATTTTCAATCTCTGCCTGAAATCACTACTTTTTCTTTCTTTTTTTTTTTTCCCCTTCAGAAACTGAAAAAATCACATTCCTCCTTCCCCATCTCTGGGTCATGCCATCATTTTAATAAGCAATGCTCAAATAACAGAATACAGCTTTATCAGGGACTGCCCTTGTACTACAAGACTACACAGGGCTTACAAAGTAAACTGACTCAAACAACAGTTGCCTTTGCTTTGTTTTTAGCTGTTCGCTTACAAATGAATGGGCTTCTAGGGCTAAATTATTTTGAGTTTTCAATTCCTTATAATTTGATACCAAACGTAAAAAAATAAGCTAAAACAATATTCAAACCCATATTTTATTGGTTTTAATTACACACTTTAATATTTACAAAATTTAAATGAAAATCTATTGTATTAAAAAAATAACTACAGCCCAAATTGAATTAAAGTGCCCTGGGGCAAATACAGATCAATCAGCTAAAAATCAATCATGACATTTTCTTACCTTGGTGAATTTTCTTCCATTTTCTTTTCAGAAGAGACAAGAGTCAAGCATTCATGTTAAGAAGTGTAATATCGGGCCGGGTGGTGGCGCTGCAGGTAAGGTGCCTGCCTTACCGCGCTAGCCTTGGACGGACCACAGTTCGATCCCCCGGTTCCCATATGGTCCCCCGTGCCTGCCAGGAGCGACTTCTGAGCGCATAGCCAGGAGTAACCCCTGAGCGTCACTGGGAGTGGCCCAAAAACCAAAAAAAAAAAAAAAAAAG
>PVKC010013939.1:0-22539 GCA_004027635.1 Crocidura indochinensis
TGCAATTTACTTGTTTCAATAGAGCATATAGCAAAGAAGAGCTGTTAAGACCTATAATCCGTAATGTAGTATGACCAATGGGATCAAAAAGTAACCTAGAGAAAAGCTAAAAGGGGTTGTCGGCAAGGGAGGGGCATAGGGGACAATATTCTCAGTTGGAGGAACCATGCCTCTTTTTGTCTTGAATCATTTAAGAGGTTCCATTCACCATTTTCTTTCCTATCATATCTGGTATCTTTAGTGGCACCTTCCATATTCTGGATGATGAAATCAACAATTGCCCAAGTTTCCCAAAATTGTGCTGGGATTTGAGTCCCCTTCATATATGCCCTATTAAAAATGTTTTTAAATTTTCTACAAATTTTGGTCTCCAAGGTATTCTCATTAGGGATCCAGGGGATTAATTTTACAGTTTTAAAGCAGGACCAGAGTTGGTCCCTGGAAATATGATCTCCAACTTTATGTGAAATTTGTAGTAACACGAGCACAGCATGTTCAGTCCTGATCGAAGTATATCGGAAGCACTTCACAGTATCTGTACTATTTTAACAGGAGAGATAGATATAGCTGGTATTCTGTCTTCTCAGTACCCTCCCCCAAAACCTATTATCCTACTCACCACTTTGTGAAGGTTCCCTAGATGCAGTCTTTTCATGTTCAAGTTCCTATGTTTGGGTCTCTGTTCTCATATCTCTGTTTAGGTACCAGCTGTTAATGTAGATGGTTATGCCAGATCCCTGGAGAGTTTGAGACTGGGCTGCTTAGAGTGGGGCAGCACAGCAGAGGATGAGTACAGATTCAAATAATCTGGAAACCACTTTGGGGACATTCCTTGATTTATTTTAAATGAGAATGGGATACTTGTGGTATCAGGTTAGGGAAAAGTAGGATGTGAGTTCTATGCATTTAGGGAAAAGGAGGGCATGAAATCTGTGATGAGGGAATTAGGAAAAAGCAGGGTGTTTAGATATATACAACTATTTACAAAAATATATTAATACACATTTTAATTTTTAAAAATGTACTCACTGTATGGTCAATCATTATTGGGTTTCAGGCATTTATTGTTTCAACACCTATCCATATTCATCAATATTCACTTCCCACCACCAATTCCAGATTCATTTCCCTCCCACCCACCTGACATTAAATATGTATTGCATTGTGGTTTATAGTACTATTGCTGATAGGATTTCATACCTAATGCTTTATCTAATTTTCAGCACCGATTGAATGCTTCCCTACACAATATCCATTGGTCTCTCCTGTCCTTTCCCCAGCCTAGTTAAAGAGGTGAAAGAGCTACATAAAGAAAACTACAAAGCATTACTTAAAGAAATATAATAGGGAACAGGAAATAATAACATATCCCCTGCTCATGGAATGGGAGAATTAATATCAAAATGGCATACTACCCCAAAGCATTATATAAATTCAATGCCATCCTTATAAAAAAAAAAGTAATGGCACTTTTCAATGAGATAGATCAAACACCTTAAATTTCCGATGGAGCAATACCTCCCACCACAAATAGATAATGTAATCATTGGGAAAATGGAGATGGGAGACATCACTTTGTACAAATTCAAAATATACTACAAACTGGTAGTAATTAAACCTTAAATTAAAACAATAATTTAAACAGTGAACCCTGATCCTCAGATCAATGGAAGAGAATTGAATATCCTGTGATTCCTAATAACTGTGTTCTCAGGAAATTTTGACCTAGTTTTCCTACACTGAATTTCTAAAATTTGGTTAGTATAGATCAGATTTTCCTACACTGTCACTTGTTCCTGGTGATCTTTATGGTTGCACTATCTCGATTCTCTGTATTTTCCTGCTGATAACCACTTTGAGTATAATGATTTTATTGTGACCTAATTTTTCTGATGGGTGTAGTATAACTATTCAACTTGTTTAAAATTTAAAAATTCTTTTATTTAAAATAAATACTCTTTTTAAGCACTATGATCACAAACATATTTATAGTTGGTTTTCAATCATAAAAGTATACCCCCTTCACCAGTGCAACCTTCCCCACCATCATTGCCCCTTATCCGTTTGTTTAGCTTTTTATTGTTCGGATTATGTGTTGACTAACAATTTCTTTTATGTGGGACTAAAAAGTGTCTGGCAGTCCAGAGGCTTTTATTTTATTTTATTTTATTTGGGGGGGGGGCACACACATGGTAGTGCTCAGGGGTTACTCCTGGCTCTGCACTCAGGGGTCATTCCTGTCAGTGCTCGAGTGACCGAATGGGTAGCTGGGGATCGAACCCGGGTCAGTCATATGTAAGGCAAATACCTGACCTGCTGTGGCTATCACTCCAGACTCTGATTTTAATCTCCTGTTTAAATGTACAAATTACTTTAACTTGGTTGCTGCTGTCACCTTACCTTCTAAATCACTTAATCAAGTTAAATGTTCCTACAAGTTGCTATCAGTTCTTGGTGAAGTACAACTGACATCAGATGTAATCAAATACTTCTGTCTTCTGCATTCAAGTTCATTGCTCATGTGAGTTTATCTTTGAATCTACCTGCATTTCCTCCTCATGACTGTTCCTCCTCATATATTTGTCCCTGTATATGTCTCATTACCCCAATAAAGCACACCCTAAGTGTATTTAATTATTTATAAAAACATTTTATATTTTCTGCAAAGAAAAGCAGTCTCTGTATATTCTCTACTTTTATCTTTTCAAATGAATATTTATATACATGCATGCAGTTCTTTTTCCTCTTTCACTTAATATTCATATAGATATAGATTAGTGCATTTTTAGTGACAATGAAGTTTGTTATAAATGAATACCCTTATAGCATTAGATTTTTAAATTAATTAAAAACTAACTTTTAGAGGCATTTTTCATTTGGAAAATGATTAAACTCCACTTTTTACCAAGCATTGAGCACAGTGCTAAAGAAAGTAGATATAAACTGTGCTTCAATAATATACAGGAAGTATCAGGGTTTATAAAACATCTCTATTTTGTAAAATGACTTATTTAAAATAATTATATTACTCATTACTCTGCCCCTTGCCTAGCATATTTCAATTTATCTTAAAAGGTTTTTATACTATAAAAACCACAATTCTGAATACCTAATATTTTCTGATTAAAAGCTTCCAGTAGTTCCCTGAATTTTCATGATTCAATAGCAAACCCATAAAAAAACAGCATGTTTCTAATTTTTATGTTCAAGCATACATCTCAGGATAGTGAATTTTAAAGCTTATCTCATCGGCTGTACATTTTGAATAAAATAATTATGCATTAATATTTTAATTCTGGGGCCCAGGAGATAGCATGGAGGTAAGGCGTTTGCCTTTCATGCAAAAGGTCATCAGTTCGAATCCCTGTGTCCCATATGGTCCCCCGTGCCTGCCAGGAGCAATTTCTGAGCATGGAACCAGGAGTAACCCCTGAGCACTAATTAAATTTTTTTTAATTCTTACGTGTTTATCACCTATGCTTTGATTATAATGTCATACTACTTTCTAAAGTTAAAATGGCCACATTACCAATTGAAATTGGTCAAATATTATACTATAACACACTTAAATAAGTTTATGCTTATCCCTATGTCTAATCAAGTAAATACATTCTCATGTGAATCCATATAATTCAGATATTTCTATGTGTCTTCATTTAAGGTTTAAAGTTTTTCATTCAGAGGAGCTAATAGAATAACTGGTTAAAATTAATAGCACAACGTTCCACCAAAAAATGGATGACATTAGAGATTAGTCAAAAACAAAATTTTATAAATACTTTCAAAAACATTAGAAACCTTTGAGTTTTTTTTTAAATCTTTGAGTTTTTATCTGACTATTTTAACTTGCTACATTTGAAACAGAACAAAACTTTATTGATGATTCAAGAGTAATTTGAACCTCACTCTGAGGGACATTATTAGAAAAATTTCCTATATATTTTGGGACAGATTACCATGAATAAGAGTTTCTGAATTAGTTTTAATTAAAATGACTTGTTATAATGTCATCTAGTTACATATACCCCTATGTTTATTAACACACTTAGCACAATAACTAAAATATGAAAACAATAAATATGCCCAACTGCAGTTAAATGGATTAAGAAACTGTGTACAATAGTATACTGTGCAGTTCTAGGAAAGAATAAAATCATGCAATTTGCACCAACATTAATGCAACAGGTATAGATAAATAATATCTTTCATATATGTTACTTAAACATATAAAGTAAGGTAGTAGCTACAAAACACAAAAGGCAACACAATAGGAGAACTGATCTACAGAACTGAGTTGATGGGTGGGTGGTTTCCAAAGAAAAGATTATGAGGTCCTTTGGAAAGGGAGTGGGTACACAGATGTTGTGGATGTGGTTTTTGGATTATGAACATGAGATGCCATTACTAAACATAAATCACAAAATCTTTCTTTCACATTAATTTTCTTTTATTTTTGAAGTGGAATTTCTTTATTAATATCTTTATTTAAACACCTTAATTACAAATATGATTGTAGTTGGGTTTCAGTCACGTAAAGAACACCCCCTTCACAAAATCACAGAATCAATATATTTTAAAACATAAAGTGTTATATTCTAGTTTTTCCAATTGTCCACACTAAAGATAAATTTCCCCTTTATGCCAGAGAAATATTTTTATATAATGTTTGTATATATTTTTAGAATGATAAGACTATGCTCCTCTTTTAAAACTCTGTCTACTGGGACTGGTGAGATAGATCACTATGTCAAGGCATTTTCTTGTTCAAAGGTACCTAGATTCAATCACTGACATCACTTATGATCTTCCGAGTACCACCAGAAATGACACCTGATCACAGAGCCAGAAATAATCCTTGTGCACTTACCAGTAGTATGATTCCCCCGGCCCCAAATACTAATCATATTAAAACAAAAACGTTTTAGTTTTCTTTTTGAGTCATATCCATTGGTATCAAGGACTTATTCCTTGCTCTGTGCTTAGAAATCATTACTAGAGAGGCTTTGGTGGCCATATTTGATGCCACTGGCAATTGAACTGGGTTGGCAATGTGAAAGGCAAGTGCCGTACTCACAATAGTCCCTAAAACAAAAGTTTAGTCTACTAATTTTAACATACTTGGTAGTTCAGTTGCAACGATTGTTGCAATTATTACTGTGGTTTTTAAATGATAACTTTGTACTTCTCATGAATTTTGCATGTATTTGTATATGTTGAGCTTTCATGTTACATATTTATGTTACAAGGGCTATCTTGAGAATGGCTAAGTGCCTAGAGTTACCTACCTTTCTAGTGGGAGGTCATGATTTACACTGCTGTCTACATGTGCTGAACATAGTTCTGGTGGTTCTGCTCTTTGGAAACACTAATGTTGCAATGCCTTGTGTAATCTGTGCACTGCTAGATATGTACCAGCAACTAATGATGTGTGAGCACCATGGCCATAAACATATAATCTTTCCCCAAGTTTTTTTTAGCACCACAACCAACACCAATGAGACTATACCCAGAAAGTATGTGAGGAACACAACTCAATGAGTACCACCTCAGGCAAGCATTGCAGTCAAGTGTGGGTCACAACAGTCAGTGACTGATAATTCATTATGGAAATTGCAGAAAATATAACAAAAATCTAAGATTATTATGATACATTTCTTATACAAATAAATAAATATTGACACATTATTAATATGTCTGATTATTCAGAATTTCATTTTTATCCACCATCTTGTTCTCTGGTTATCCCACTTAGGATACCATTTCATAGCTTTTGTAGTGTTTTCTTTGGTCCTAATAGATTCTCAGACGTTCTTTAGTTTAAATGTTCTGAAGATTTTATACATACACATAAAGTATTTGGTAGGTTATTATTTCTATTTAAATGTTTGATACATTTTCTTATTTATTTTTGTTTGTTTTTGGGCCACACCTCTCAGGTGTTACTCACCCAGTGATGCTCGAAGTTACTCCCGGCTCTGCATTCAGAAATTGCTCCCAGCTTGGACGGCAATATGGGACACCAGGGGATTGAACCTTGGTTCGTCCTAGGTCAGCCATGTGCAAGGCAAAACGCCCTACTGCTGTGTCAGGAATATTTGATGCATTTTCAAATTTCAAATTAAAGCATAAGTAATAGTTATTATTTATCAATAATATCTATCAGTATCTAATCAAGATAGTTTTTCAGCTGTACTATAAATCCACTCTTTTTAAAATAAGTTACTTTTTAAACTAAAAGTAGACTTTATTGGAAGGTACTGAGGAAAGAAATACAGTGGATAGAATAATAAAGTGAGAAAATAATGCATTCAATGGAGAGTGCGGGCTTCTCCAAAGATAGAGAGCCCTGGCACACAACCCAGCATAAAAGTAGAAAAGTATATATCTCAAGAGGAGAAATGTGCCCAGGTACTCTTTGTGCACACCAGAGCATACATGTGGGCAGTACCAAAATGTGGGCCCAGGAAGTGCATGAGTCAAAAGAAGTCATTTTTAATTGTATAAACTTTAGTGGGATTGAATTTTATCATTCTTTCTTTGTTTTGTTTTGTTTTGTCGGGCCACAACCGTTTGATGCTCAGGCGTTATTCCTGGCTAAGCACTCAGAAATTGCCCCTGGCTTGGGGGGACCATATGGGATGCCGGGGGATAGAACTGCAAGTCAGTTCTAGCTAGCACTTGCAAGTCAGACACCTTACCTCTAGTGCCACCTCGCCAGCCCCGAATTTTATCATTCTTTGAGAAAAATTATTTGCATGGATATAAAATTTATGTGGGGACTGGTGCATGCATTTAATGCATTTATTCATACAACTAGTATTAATATAATAATAGAGTAATACATATTCATTTTATATTTTGTTATAAGAATACCTTCCTCTGTGAAAATTGCTTTTTTTGTCCACTGAAGCCCATAGAAATTAAATGTAAGTAATACGTATCTGGCAGTAAGATCTGTATCAGGAATGCACAGTACTTCACTAATTTCCAAAAGTACTTAGGTTAGAATCTTTTTCCACACACCATTCAAGAAGGTGTTTTCACACATTTAAAGGTTATTATATTATCTTGTTATATCTTCATTCTTTCTCAATTCTCTAAACACATTTTGAAAAATTTAAATAAGGCTTATGTTTTATTCTATATTGGGATAGGTAAATGTATAATGTTATATATGTATTATTAAAATATCATAGTGCACTTTCTGTTCCAAAGCTCTTTATCCACCTACTTAAACCCCCACCTATTGAACTTTGACCCACACTTTTGCTTTCCCCTGTATGTTATATAATTGGAATTATGCAATTTATACTCATATTTTAGGTTGAAGGCTACTGATGTTTGTTTTAGCAGTACAAGGCAGTAAGAACAGTTTAATATTTGGGTCAAGCAATGCCACCAGGACTACCTATATTTGACTGGTGGTAGGATATGCAGTGCTAAGGCTGAAACTGAAGACTTTGTATGGCTAATCTAATGCTGTACCACTGCATTATTTTTCCAGCCCTACCTTTTATTTAGCATTATGTATCTACTTTATATATTTTTGTAGTTTAACAGCTCATATCTTTTTATGACTATATCATATAAATGTGCCATAATTTATTAATTGAATATAAGCATTTACTTATATAATTTTGCATGTACATTCATTTTCAAATTTTTGAATCAGGATTGATGTATTGTTCAGAAAAACTGTTAAATTTGCAAGGAACTGATAAATTGTCTCTCAAATTGGTCACACTATTTTTACATTTCCATTAGTAATGAGTTTTTCCTACCAGCAGTGTTACTTTTATTTACTAATTTTCATATAAACATGATACATTTATACTAAAATTAGGGCATAATATGAACCTGAAAATATATACAAAACAATCATACTAAAATTGAATTAATAAATACTAGAAAATTGAGGGCAGTTTATAGGGCATAGAGTTTTCACCGAGAAGTTAAATGATAGGGAAACAAAAATATCTTATTTGAACTTTCAAATGAATAGAAAGTAATGTTTGTAACTGTAAAATATCCTTAATAAGACTACCTCCAAGTTTGTAACAATACACTGAAATGGGAACAAATGTATAAATATGAACAAAGAGATAAAGTATTTCAGCTGAAGATTCATAATGGCAGACCTCTTAATTGCCTCAAGAAAATGATAGAACACATGATTAACTTGACGTATTGATATTAGACATAACACTATTCTGATTGGAAGAACATGGTTGAATTAGGGGGCAAGTCAGTCTCAGCTAATTCCCAAGCCACTCTACTTCCTTGATCCTTTGCTTTGAGTTGCTGGTACAATTGGCCAAGAATTACCAGAAGTCCATGGATTTCTGAGGACTGGTTAGATGCAAACCTCAAGGTATTGATATTTGGCTCAGCTAGTTCCCAAGCCACTCTATGTTCCTGGACTGCTTGGATACCACCCCATCAAACTCAGTAGACAAAAACAAACCAAAAACTCATAACCTAGTTTAATCTCAGATCACTTTCTAATTATAAGATAATATCCCAGAGATTTTGCCTACAGAGATTACGTGCTCTGAATTGGAGAACCAAATTCTTCAATATTTTTTTTCTGTGGGAAAATGGACATTCAAGTTTTATTCAGTAGTATTATGAGTTCCTATTCATTTGTTAAGAGAAAATGGTGGTCTGAAATACAAAAAAAAAAAAAGATTTAGAATTTTAGAAGACTAAAAAATTTATTTGAAAATATAATAAATTTATTATTTGAAGATTTTCATTTGGCCATTTTTTTCAGTGGAAAGTAGATGAAGAAGACATGTAAATGTTCATAAAGTGCTGTAAGATTAATTGGACTAAAGTTGAGTGTTCATAGAGGAGTGAAAAAGTATAATATTTAGAGAAAATGAGAGCAGAAAGGTAGCTGAGAGAATAAATAAACATTTCCATAAGTTAAAGAACTGAGCACAGTATAGAGATTTTTTAGGGGTCAGTTTTGGATTCATTATATATAATATATATACATATATATATGTATATATAATATAGGCTCATTCTTCCTTCCTGATGATTGATTTCCAAGCAATGGATTCTTTGCTTAGTACTGCTTTTGCTGTGTATCACAAATTATGATAATTTGTGTCTTAATTCTAGTTTGTTTCTAGAAATCTTTTGAGTTCCTTTTTATTTAGTCTCTGCCCTATTATTTGTACTGAATTGTTAATATAGACTGAGTGTTTTGGTATTCTTTCAATGCCTAATAGATTTAATTTTCTTAAGAAAGTCTACCTTGTGTATGGAGCCTCTTAACCACCTATGTATCAGTAACATGAAAAAGCTTTCCATGAGGAGTTTGAAATGCATTGCCTTGATTATACATGTTTAGTAGGAAGCAAGGCACTCTTGAAGTTAAAAATCAATAGCATTGTTACATTTTGCTGTTTAATTAGAAATGTACTACTGGGGGCCAGGCGGTGGTGCTGGCCTGCGCTGACGGACCTCGGTTCGATCCCCCGGTTCCCCATAAGGTCCCCCGTGCCTGCCAGGAGCGACTTCTGAGCAAATAGCCAGGAGTAACCCCTGAGCGTCACCGGGTGTGACCCAAAAACCAAAAACCAAAAAAAAAATGTACTACTAAAAAAAAGGTTGAGCAGAAAAATATTTCTTGGAAGTGATACCTTACTATGTCTAAATCGGAAAGCATTGAGGGGGAGGGGTTACCATTGAAAGTATGTATTTTGTTTATTGAAGAATTACAAAGAATTGAGGGACAAGGCATTGTTTTCTTTCCTGTGTGCTGCATTTCAAAAAGGCTTAATTGAATGCAGCTGTGATATGACACAGACCTAAAACAGGAAATGAATATTTTGATAATTCTATATTTCCAAAGCACTGAATAAAACTGGTGTGAAATTACCAACAATACCTTAAGAAAATAAATGTGAAGGGATAGATTTATCGCAAGCAACTCTTTCAGGAAACCCCATCAAAAATAATTTTGAAAAAAATTCCTTTTCTCTAAGATGTCAAGATAGACAAAAGATAGTAGTAAAAAATGAGAAAAGAAGAAGAAGAAAATGAGTAAACTTAATAGAAGAAAAGGATGGTGTTCCAAGTAGACTTTTCTTCCTTGACTTTTGGCTGCCAAGTAATTCACATTTTTTGATTTAAGAACAATCTACTTCTGATCATTTTTTAGTGGGAATGTGACCAGTGACGAAGTGCCTGAGTTCTTGGACAAGATTTTTTAAGAATTTTGCAATGATGCAGTCTGGGGAGAAGAAAATACATTTTAAACTTAGACTTCCAAACTCAGCATGTATTTGGATTACTGATCACTAATTTTGGCCTACTAGTTTTGTTATAGGTAGCATAAGAAATTGCTAGCTTTTCTGAGAAATAATTTGGATATTTCTCAAAAAGTTGGAATTTCCAGATGATCCAGCAATACCACTCTTATGTATATATACTAGGAAGCACACACACACACACACACACACACACACACACACACACACACACACACATAAATGCCCTCTGCACTCCTATGTTCAGTTAAGCACTATTTACAATAGCCAGAATCTGGAAACAACCCAGGTGCAGATGAACGACTAAAAAAAAGACTATGGTACATTTACACAATGGACTATTATGCAGCTATTAAAAAATTAAGTCATGGAATTTACCTATACATGGATGGACATGGAGACTACTATGCTGAGTAAAATGAGCCTTATTTCATATGGTACCTATGTTCACATTAATAAAATATATTTATTTTAAATTTCACTTTTCTTTCATTAAAAATAGTTTTACTAGACTAAAATCATTCACCAATTTGATTAATATAGACAATTTTACCATCTGTTAACACTTTGCTATAATTTAGAGCTCTATAATGTCTTCCATGTAAAGGGTGAATATTACCCTTTATTCTTTAGGTGTGTCAATTCTAATATAAATTGTATATATGGAATCAATGTCTCTGGAAAGCAGTATATGATTGACACTAGTGAAGAAAAAAGTAACATCAAATTAATTAAGAAACTTTTTTTTAATAATCCAGATCCAAGTAATGAGCAAACACTAGTAAGTAGAGATGGATGGATGTATAAAACAAATACAAAAAAAATAAGGTATTTAGTTAAATATTAAGAAAGAAAAAGATGACTTATCTATTCTTCCGATAATTGTATCAGAAACATTGTTCTGAATATATTTTTGTATTTAATTGCAAAAGAAAATGCACGAGAAGTGGCAGTTTGGAGTAATTTGGATTGCTAACAATTTTATGTAAGTGCAAAGCATATGGTGATTTCTTGTTCTTATTGGGTCTCCAGATAAGGCGAGTTCTCAGTGGCATTCATGTACTTACTCAGAGTGGAAAATACATAGGTATGAAAACGGGGAGATTTACATAACAAATAGAAATCAGCAAAGAACAGAATATATATTTCAATTAAAGTTCCAGAGGAACTCAGAGGGCAGTGATATCATAGATTGAAACAAGAGGAGTAATGTTCCAAAAAGGCAAACATAAAAATTGCACTATACTGAGGAATTCAAAAACTAGTTTACCTTCATAAAAAAAAGAGTTGAAATGGGTCTGGGCATGAAAATTTCATATTTCTTGAAATGATGAAAAGTAAAGATTAGAAGACAGTGAATACCAAAAACGTTTTGTCATTGTAATTTTTAAAAAGTTTGTTGTGGGAGTAGATCAATAGTTCAGCAGGTATATGCTTGCCTTTATGTGGCTGACCCCAGTTCAATCATCTACACCTCATATAGTCCATGAGTACAGAATCAAGAGTAAGCCTGGATCATCTCCCCCAAAAATGTTGGCTGTAAAGAAAAAATAAATATAAATGTAGAACAAGAGTTTTTGTAATAATTTGAAGAAAATGTTAATAAAAGATAGACCATGCAATAAAAAAAATATCTAAGAGACTTGGGAGAAAGAAGAATATAGGTAGTGAAATAATGTTAAATGTAAAGATTAGCATAATCATTTGTGTATATACATTGCTGTATGTGATCCATTGTCAAGTGGACAGCCTGGACAGTGGAACTATGTTTAGCTATTGCTAGAATTTTAAGTTTTTATGCCCGAGTGTCTTACAGTCTAAATGGGCTGGAGAATTTTAAACAGTTGGAGGAAAGGAGGCTAAATATCATTTTCTACAGGAATTAAAAGTAATATCAGGTAAATAAAGTTGATAGCCTGTGACAATAAATATTTTAATAATATCGTTATTTAAATACCTTGATAACAAACATGATTGTGGTTAGGTTTCAGTCATATAAAGAACACCCCCCTTCACCAATGCAATATTCCTACCACCAATGCCCCAAATCTCCCTCCACCACCCCACCACCAATGAATGAGGGAAGTTGAAAGCTTGTCTAGACAATAAATCTTTCTAAGCTATCTCCATGGGGGAGGAAAAACTAAAAATTCCTTCTTTTAAATGAGCTGATTTGGAAATCAACAATTAAGACAAACCTGGAAAAAAACATTCTTTCTCCTATGAAGAATGAATCTTAGTGTATTAAAGTTTAATACATTTTAAATATTGTTGATTCTTCCTTCTCACCATACTACTCATCAGATCTAATTTCTACCATAGTTAATATCAAAATCTTGGGAATTTTAGATTTTCCAAAACAGTTAGTTTGTTTTGAAGACAGGTGTGTAAACATTTCTCTCCATGATTAAATGAACCAGTGTGCCTTTTGACAGTCAAGAATACAAGCTTTCATTTTGCAAAATAGATCAATAAGAATGATCTTCTACAATGAGTGTCACTTCTGGTGTCCTCATTTGTGCAATGACAATCTCCCTCTGAATCTCAGAGTTGATAGCTCCATGTATTATTTCCCACAAACAGAGCTGAATCATTTAGAGCATGTCTGGTCTATGATTAGGCACAATGATAGACTCAGGAAAAACACACCAGAGACCAGATAACATATGTCATCACATGCCTATTGAGTATAAATATAGAACTAAGTGGTGTAGTTCAGAATCTTACTAGAAAAGTAAGGTATTCTTATTAATTCCTTGCTGTTAACAAGCCTGACATAAATATAGATAAGCCAAGGTGTTCAGGGCAGGATTTTTGAGATTTGACCAGGCAGGTAGAAAAAATGCAAGAATGATATTTATAGTGAATAGATACATTGATCGAAGCTACCTAAAATTTTTTGAAAATCTGGGACTGGAGTGATAAGAAAAGAGGTCTTTATCTTGTACATGGCTATCCTGTGTTTTATCCCTGTGTTCTATAACCACTACATATGGTTCCCCAAATGCCAACAAGAATGATACCTGAATGTAAAGAACGGAGTATGGTTTGTGGCCTGAGCGATAGCACAGTAGGTTGGGTATTTGCCTTGCACGTGGCCTATCCAGGTTCAAACTTTGGCATCTCATATGGTCTCTTAAGCCTGCCAAGAGTGATTTCTAAGTGCAGAGCTAGGATAAACCCTGAGGGACGCCAGGTATGGGCCAAAAAGAGAGGGAGGGGGGAAGCTGAGCGGGGTGAGGGGTGAAGGGGAGAAGGGGAGAGGGAGGGGGTGGGGAAGAGAGAGGGGAAGGAGAAGGAGAGGAGAGAGAGAGAAGTAAAATCTGAGCATATCTGGGCATAATCCAAAAAACAAAAAGTGAAAATCTGGTAGGATATTGAACCTGAGGTTTACTATTCATGATTAGAACTTGGAAATTCATTATTGCTTAATTACAGCATAATAATTATATAAGTAATGATATATACATTTTGTCATAAAATAAAGATAAGAATTAAGTCATAACATACTCAAAATTTAAGGGGCAAAGAACATAGATCTGTATATTTCTACCAATACAGTGTTTCATTTAATATCAAAATCTATATGAGTTTTGCAACTACCTTATCACCAACAATGTGGGTATATTTGATGGGAAAGTATCTCCATAGCTGTCTGCTTAGCATAGATTAAAAGTATTGTTTTTAATCTGGAGAATTGTTCAGGCTATTGAGAGAAATTTTGAGAAATCTGAATCAGAATAGCATTCTGTGGTTACATATTTATTTTTTGAAGAAAGAAGTTTTTATTTGATGGTACTGAGGAAGGAAAGGGAGAGGATAAGAAGAGAGAGCAACCTATTCGAGAGTGTACAGACTTCTCCAAACATGAAAAACAAACAGGTTGACAACTCTTTATAAAATTTGTTATAGGGTTGTATGGCCTTAAAAGTCTAGGGAACTGTCATAGTAAAATTGATTCCTGGGACAGAAGCATAACACAGCAAGTAGGGAACTTGCCTTGCATATAGATGATCAGGTTTGGTCTTTAGCATCCCATATGGCTAATTCTCACATAAAGTGAAGTCTGAGTGCAGAAACCGGAATTGGGTGTGGCTCATAGCATGGAGTAGGGCATTTGCCCAGCATGCGGAAGGACGGTGGTTCGAATCCTTGCATTCTATATGGTCCCCTGAGCCTGCTGGGATCGATTTCTGAGCATAGAGCCAGGAGTAACCCCTGGTCGCTGCCGGGTGTGACCCAAAAACCAAAATTAAAAAAAATTTAAAAAGTGCTTATAAAATTTGATTCCCATTTTAACTTTTTAATTTTTCATTTTTTTTATCATATCCATTTATGCTCAGCACTTACTCCTGGCTCTTTCTCTGGAAGTGCTCAGGGAACGAACCATATGTGATGGTGAGGATTGAACCAAAGTCAGCCATGTGCAAGTCATCTTCACTGTTGTACTATTAATTTTTGAACTTTTAATGTGTGTGTGGTTGTGTACAAATGCTTATGGTTTACATCAGAGAGCACTATTCTATTTAGAACTTTTTCCATGCTGCTTTAAGTCCCCCCATATACTTTGACTTAAACTGTTTTTTCATTGTCATTCTTACTAGAAACAAAATTCTTTTTAGACTATAAGATGAAATCTGCATCAAGGCTTGTTAAAGATGGATTTTAAAGTAGGCCATTAAGCTGAGATTCAAAAGGTTTTGGATTTCATTTCCTGTCATGTGAAATGATCAGAATTGTCTGTTTTGTTGAGATAAGATGGACAGCTCTTAACAAGGGTTTTTTTTTTCTTTTTATGGACACTGATAAGCACCTTACTTAGTGGAAGAAAATTATTCAAATTAAGATGTCAACTCAAAAAATGTTATCCAATAGCTAGAAATGTGACAATAGAAGGGGAGATATCTCAAGAATCATAAGCTTTTAATACTCTAAATTGCAGGAATTTATGATAAATTTTGAAAGACAGCAATATAAATCAAGAAAAAACTTTATTTTATAGTAATTAGATTAAAATAAACTTTCTAAATACTATCACTAAAAAAATCAAATGGGGCAGAAGATAGGTCAAAAGACTAGTGAGCATGCTTTGTTGAACTTAATTCCTAGCATCAAATGTTCCACTGAAAACTGCCAGAAATTACCCTTAGTAAATCTCTGAAAGGAATCCCTAAGCATTGCAGGAATGGCACAGAAACTGAACAGCAAACAAAGAAATAAAACCGAGGAAAAAAAAAGTTTTATTGCATCAAAGATGCAGTCATAGCAAAAAACATAGATATTTCCCAACTGATTTGCATTTGACTGTACTGAATGAAAATGTTCACAAATTAATGTAAATTATTTAAGGATATTCTCATGCCACCCCCACTCAGAAATCCCTGTAAGAAATATGGATCCCCATAGAATTCTACGTTGAGCTTTCTGTTAGAACACTTTCAATGACTCATGTAATGATGCCTATGTGCCTCTTAATTAGAACGACTGAATCTGCCCTGTATCCTACTGTGAATACATTTCTCGTATTTATCTCTTTCTTTGATAGACATTACCTTTGACAATTCATTGACTTGGCTAGAAATTTGTTCTGGAATAAAGGGACTGAGTCAATTAGGTGGGAAGCTTTTGATTCTGACCACTTAGATTTATTTAGCTTCTTTTTACCGAATTCCTTCATGTTTTGATATTACTCAGAGTTTCATATAAGTTGTCATCATGATCAACTGATTTATTCCAGCATCTCCATATCATTTCATTTTTAGCAAATTAATTTTGTATCTTTTTATCTCTGTTTTAAGCCACATCTACTGGTGCTCAGGTAATATATATATATATATATATATATAAAATGCTAGAAATTGAATGTGGAAGCCTGTGTGCAAGGCAAGTGTATACCTGCTGTATCCTATCTCTGGCTCTGTTCTTCCTAATTTAAAGTATTCATAACATCAGCAAGAGTATAATTTTTTAAATTTTTCTATGCATGATTCATATGTACATGAGAGATTTTTACTTGGCACTAAGTATATCAGTAATAAAAATTTTAAAAATGTGATACACATGGGGTTGTAACCCTAGGTTTAAGAAGCTTGTTTCTACTTCTGGTCCAAAGACATAGGTTAAAAACCAGTATGCTAGAAGGTGTTCCTATTGAGGCTGTCTTGGAGACGTTTATGCAATTCTAGTTCTCACTTATAGTTCTCACTCATGTCCAGAGAACATGTCAGTTAAAGGCATATTAAACCTCACAATAACACATATCTACTAAAATCCCAGTATAAGTGGAGAGCTACCTGGAGGATATCCATCTAAGTTAATTTCATTAAATTAACTAAAGATATTAATACTAGAGTATTATTTAACTCAGCCTTTCCTGTTTCCTATGAAACAGATAGTTGTACAACTCACTATATGTGATACTCACTGTATGTTAATGCTAAAGTGGGTGCCTGGGTTTATCTAAGGACCAGAAAAATGTAAGTCAGTTCTCTGAAATAATACAATCAAGACAGAAATTTTACCATATCAAATTTTCAAGTACTTGGTCATTTTTCCAAGAAATTGTCCTGTCAGGTACACTTTATTAAAGTGTTTTGAACTAAAATAGTATGTTGAATAATAAGTATTGTATGTATATATCATATTTTTAAAGATACATGTCACTTGCCTGTATAAGTGAATGTGGTGCTATTATATGAAAGGTTTTATGTGAGGAAGAGTAAGTTTTCAAGCATATATAAGCTTGAAAATGATAAAATTAGATCAAATTCAAGGCCAGAGTGATAGCACAGCGGTAGGGCATTTGCCATGCACATGGCTGCCCTGGATAAACCTAAGTTCGATCCCACTTGTCCCATATGGTCCCCCAAGCCAGGAGCGATTTCTGAGAGCATAGCCAGGAGTAACCCCTGAACATCACCGGTGTGGCCCCCAAATCAATAAAAGCAAATTAGGTCAAATTCATGCACACTATATTGTCTTTTGCACTTAAATCTGCCAGGTTCTGAGTTCTGGGACTTTATTAGGACAGTCTTCATTTTGTATTTTCTTAATTGGAAAGAGAATATCTTAGCCAAAATTTTCTAGTTTGCCTGTTAGATTTCCCAGTTTGTTTCACATTTGATGGTTCTCTTGTGGTGACTGCTAACTTTTAATGTCTCCAACAAATATATTAAAAATAGAACATCATTGTATCTAAAAATAGAAAACATTGGTTTTCTAGATCATTGATATACATTTAAGTGGATTTATGCATTGGAAGACATTCGCTACCAATGCATCATCCTATCCTTAGATTTGTCTGGAATTCATCTACTCAACATAGCCTTTTGGGGAATATAATCATGTACCTGCTTTCATTCTACATAAAATTATGTGTCTTTTGCATACCTTTTAAAGATTTTTTGGGGGGCCACACCCGTTTGATGCTCAGGGGTTACTCCTGGCTAAGCACTCAGAACTTGTCCCTGGCTTGGGGGGACCCTATGGGACGCCGGTGGATCGAACTGCTGTCCTTCCTTGGCTAGCGCTTGCAAGGCAGACACCTGACCTCTAGCGTCACCATCTTTTTTCTTGATGGTCACTTAATCATTGATTCTAAAATAAACAATGGGCCAGAAAGCCCATTGACCCACTCATTTATTTAATTTAATCTTTGGTGTTTGGCACTAGTAATGATCAGCATTTCTGTGGAATAAATGATTCCTTCTTAAAGGCTGAATATTTAAATTTGTATTATATCATATATATTATTTTCTAAGAAATAGTAAAGTTAAATCTAACTTATTTACTTATTAAATTTTTCTTTGGAGTATACCTTCTAGTCCTCAGAGATTACTCCCGACTTTAGGGAACAGTTATTATAAAGTTCAGTTCAGGTTCTCATTTCGTGTTTGGTCTCTTACTTCCATATCAAGTATTTTGTTTTGTTCCTACATCAATTTCCTCTTTCATTTAATTGTTTGTTTTCTTCTAGATCATTAAGCTAAATGCAATTTCAATACAACACTAAGAATGCTTACTAACTTACCTGAAGAAATGACATATGAGCAAAACAAAGATTTTAGATTCAACCTCTGTTCTTTTTAAGATCAGTTTGTGAAACTTTCTTAGTTTTAAGGTGAAGCCTTAAATTTAGTTGATATTTGATCATCACTTCATTGCCAAACTTGATAAGTTGTATTTTTCATCAGGCAGTTGCATTTGGTTCTCAGGTTTCTGCTGATAATATCCTCGAACATGTAAGACTTATTATAATCCCCTATTTCTTGGTTTGGGGGCAATTTCTCAATGTTCCTAAACATGGATGGGGTGATGTATTACTGTCAAAAGAACTGCAGTAAAGAATTGTTTATTTGTGTTCTATTCAAGTGACATGGTAAAATGGCATTTCTGTCTGGGCTTCTTAGATGACTATGAGTGGTTATGCTTTTGCTAGTAGATGAGATTATAAATTGTATTCTTTACATTGGAAGGGCATCAGGACTATTCCCACAGTTCTTGCAGTTCTTGCAACTCTTTGTTTAAAGACCTGGCTTAAACAAGTATGCTATGTATTACTGTCTATCTGAGATTATGGGTTTTTAATTCAGTCCATAATATGGACAATAATCTTTGCTCAAGAACTCTGATTATCAGACTTCTAAATGAATTCAAACTATCTCAAACTCAAATTATCTGGTCCAACAGGACTAGCAATTGGGCTTTTCTCTTTTTCTCTTTTTCTTTTCATTTTTCTTTTCCTTCCTTCCTTCCTCCATCCTTCCTCCTTCCTTCCTTCCTTCCTCCTTCCTTCCTTCCTCCTTCCTTCCTTCTTTCCTTCCTTCCTTCTTTCCTTCCTTCCTTCCTTCCTTCCTTCCTTCCTTCCTTCCTTCCTTCCTTCCTTCCTTCCTTCCTTCCTTCCTTCCTTCCTTCCTTCCTTTTTGCCTTTTTGCCTTTTCTTTTTTTGACTTTCTGTGCCATAGAATTTTCAGAAGTTCTTATCTATTCTGGTCAAATGCAACTCATTGACACTCTCCGCAGTGCTTAGGTCATGTCATAGATTCTTTCCCAGGCAGAAGTAGCAGGACCCAGGGGGTACCTTTAGTCTTGACTCAAAATAATCTTTCTTTGCATAACACTATGAACACACCACCCATATATCTCCAACCTGAACCAGACCTACCATGATTAGTACTGGATTTGTTTTGGGGTAATCAGCTCTATGTACATACCTCTCACAGTTCCACTGAGCTTCCCAGCTTCAGTCTAATATCACACAAGAAAACTTTCTGCAGACCTACTGGATCTGTGAAAAAACCTTTACCATTGACCTCTGCAAACTTTGCTCTAAGGTCATAAATATCCACGTTAGAATTTCAACTTGCGAAAGTTCCCTGGTTAAAGTGTTCCCTTGACTTATGGCTCTAGAACTCTGCCAAATCTTTGTACAGGTTGATGTAAGGTTTCTCTGTCATATTCAAATTCTCAGTGATTGAAATGGTCCCTTGTTATCCTCATCTTGCACTATCATAATAGGGCTCCATCAAAACTATATTTAACATTGGGGAGATGGTATTTTTCCCTGAGTTTTGTGTACTAGAGAAAACAGGGGTTAACTTGACAGCACTGTAGAGATGAGTGTTATAATTAATATTCAAATACATCTCTAACGTTTTAATGTATAGTTTGTTGTAGTCTCTGTCCTAGCCAATGGGGTGGTCTGGACAATATTAACTTACTGTATTTCCACAGTTGTATCTTACTCTCAAATAATTATTCACTTTTAACCTTGTCACTGGGAATCTAAAGCATGTTATATTGGAATGACTTGTATCATTATCTTTGTAATACTTTGCTTTAAATTTGTTGTAATTAAGTTACAAGGAAGTAAGAGTTTTCATACTTCTGTATGCATTGGAACTTGTACATATTTTCTGGGTTAAATGAAAAACATATACTTTTATATAAACGTGTGCCTTCCAGTTTAAAGCAGGATACTTTGAGCAGTCTTAGGCAGCCTTCCAAACATTAATCTGCTGACATGCAGAGAGATGACTGATAAGAGAGGATGCAGTCCTGAATAAAGGTCCATGATAGTAAAGCTTGGGAAATATCAAATATCTAATGTGATGAAAATAAGAGTTTGTGTCATCATAGTGATCTCATATGATCTTTGTAAGTAAATAATTAAAAATTGATGTAGTTTTTTCTTTTTCTAATTCACTTTTTCAGGTTTTCTTTTCTTTCATTCTTTCTTCTTTATTTCCTTCTCTTTCCTTTCTTAATCTTCCTTCTCTTTTCTTCTTTCTTTCCTTCTCTTAATCTTCCTTCTCTTTCTTTTCTTCTTTTTTCTTTTCTTTCCTTCCTTCTTTTCCTCCTTCCCTCCCTTCCTTCCTTCCTTCCTACCTGCCTCCTTCCTTCCTTCGTTCCTTCTTTCCTTCCTTCTTTCCTTCCTTCCTTCCTTCCTTCCTTCCTTCCTTCCTTCCTTCCTCCTTCCTTCCTTCCTTCCTTCCTTCCTTCCTTCCTTCCTTCCTTCCTTCCTTCCTTCCTTCCTTCCTTCCTTCCTTCCTTCCTTCTTTATGTGTATCTAGTTAAGGATTTGCCAATAATTTTTTCGAAAAGAATATATTTGTATTTGGGGGGGTGGGGTTGGGCCACACCCAGTTATGCTCAGGGGTTACATCTGGCTATTCACTCAGAAATTGCTCCTGGCTGGGGATCAAACAGAGGTCCGTCCTAGATCTGAATTTTTTTTTCTTTTTTTTTGGGGGGGTTGCATACCCGTTTGATGCTCAGGGGATACTCCTGGCTAAGCTCTCAGAAATTGCCTCTGGCTTGGGGGACCATATGGGACGCCAGGGGATCAAACCACGGTCACGATCTTTCCTTGGCTAGCGCTTGCAAGGCAGACACTTTACCTCTAGGGATACCTCACCGGCCCCAAAATTTTCTTTTCTTAATCGTTTGTATTATGTTGCTTTTATTTCTTTAAAAAATAAAATGGGTTTTATTTGAAGGTTTTGAAAAAAGTTTGAGGAAAGAGAGAAATGAAGAGTGTGGGCTTCTTCAAGGTGGAGAAAACTCAATACATATCCCAGTACTAAAGTGCAAAAGTGCCTATCTCAAGAGGGGAGATGTAAGTATTGTGTATCTGGGCACCATTTGCAAATGTAGACAACACACATGAGCCTTTGTTTTTTATTTCTAAAACATTAATTTGTACATGTATTTTATTCCACTCCTGTTTACTTTGGATTCTTTTATTGTTCTTTTCAAGATTCTTGAGACTTGAATCTCTCTAATTTTTTTCCTG
Organism: Crocidura indochinensis; assembly: GCA_004027635.1. Taxonomy (NCBI): domain Eukaryota; kingdom Metazoa; phylum Chordata; class Mammalia; order Eulipotyphla; family Soricidae; genus Crocidura; species Crocidura indochinensis. Next base: position 21,577 of record PVKC010013939.1, read on the forward strand.
TTTCTTTTTTTTTTTTATCTTGCTTTCGTTTAATTCTTTTTTTTTTCACTGTGACTGAAGTTCATTACACAGAATTATTTATGGTACATAGTGACAATGAATGCAGGGCATTCCCACCACCTATGTTGTCCTCCCTCCACTCCTGTTCCCAGCATGTCTCCCACATATACTTCCTTTACCCTCTAGAACCAGAGTGCAACTGGTCTCCACCTCACAGCTTGTTTTAGGTTGGGTATCTATTCTGGTTGGTCTTCCAGTATGGTCATTTTTTATTTACACTACATGTTCATATGACTGGTCCTGGTATCATTCTCCCCCACCCCCTCAACTTATGAGGCTGAATGATTCAAGTTATGCTATTCTGTTGGAGATAAAAAGGTTAAGGAAAGAGAAGAAAAAATTTGGTATCAACTACTAAAAAAGAAAAAAAATCATCAAATAATATCCACAAAAGTGAACAAGAAAGAAAAAAGTGGAAGAAAAAGAGAAGGAAAATGATATAAAAAACAAACAAAAAATAAAACAAAACAAAACCAGAAAAAGTGCTGCAGTGGCAGGGTTTGGTGTTACCCCACTTTTTTTTTGTATAAGCACAGTAAGTATTGGGGAAGGAAGGAAATTCCTGTGGCCTAAGAGATTCAGGGTTTCTCCACTCTTGAAGTATATAGTCATGGGAACAGTCACTGGCTCCAAACCTTCTCATTGCCATATCCCAGATTGTTGTTTGTTTTTGTTTTTTTTTTGTGGTGTCATGGGAACAGTCACTGGCTCCAAACCTTCTCATTGCCATATCCCAGATTGTTGTTTGTTTTTGTTTTTTTTTTTTTGTGGTGTCAGGAACATTTCCTCTTGGTTGTGGATGAGAAAATAAGGCCACTGTAGCAAGCAATCTTGGTATTGCGCAGGTCCTAGGACAAGGCCTAGAATAGAGTCTTTTTAAGGTTCTAGAGGTACTGTTCCAAC
>PVKC010013940.1:0-22561 GCA_004027635.1 Crocidura indochinensis
CAGAAATCGCTCCTGGCAGGCTCAGGGGACCATATGTGATGCCAGGATTCGAACCACCATCCTTCTGCATGCAAGGCAAATGCCCTACCTCCATGTTATCTCTCCGGCCCTCTTCAAAGTGTTTTTAATAGTGCTTCACATTTGGATCTCCAGTACGCCAGGAATGAATTTATTGTATGTAAAGTTGAGGATTAATTTTCCCTATGGTTAACAAGGTGAACTATAAATTAGTAGTAGTGCCTTGATCAGATATATTTATATGTATTCATGGATAAATATTTGGTTCAATATATTCTGTTCTCATGGTCCAATATATATCACTCACTCAATACCAGACTATATGATAAATATAACTAATGAAACTTATAAAGCTCCTACCTCTATAGCATAGGATGCCCCATTTTATTTTTTTTAATCTTAGTTCTTTGCATTCTATATTTTAAAAAAAAAATTATCATATTATATGTTTTTATACCCTATTGAATTTTTGACTAAATGTTATAGGATATTTGGTGATAAATTGTGTTCTCTTTCAGTGTATGTATTTAATCTTTGTTAAATTGATACCCTTTCATCCTTAGGATTTTTTAAACTATTCTTTGTTGTGTTATTAGAATCTTTTTCTGGACAGAATCTCCTTTTCCAACTATTTAGCTAAGAATAGCTGTTAATTACAGAATTTAGTGGAGTTCTTAAGACTATCAAAAAGTTTGCTTTTCGAAATCTCAGTAAAGTCTTAAATACTCTCAGTTCATGTTTCTTTTTTTTTTTTTTTCAAAAAAGTGTCATTAATGAATTAAAATTTCTATTTTTTTTTTTTTTTGGTTTTTGGGGCCACACCCGGTGACGCTCAGGGGTTACTCCTGGCTATTCACTCAGAAGTCGCTCCTTGCAGGCACAGGGGACCATATGGGGAACCGGGGGATCGAACCGCGGTCCGTCCTAGGTTAGCGCAAGCACCTTACCTCCAGCACCACCGCCCGGCCCCTAAAATTTCTATTTTAAATTTACTTTGTAAGATTTTTTTTATCCTACATAATGGATGCAACTAAAACCTCTAGAGTAAAAATAAATACAAATGATAGTGGTCATTATATTGCTTTTGAAGTTTTTTAAATACTTCACCAATATGCATAATGCCTGTGATAGATTCAGCAATAATTTACTATTCAATTTTAAGAGTTTCCTGTTTGCTGTGACTTTTAATCACAGAGAAACATTGAATTTCACCAAATAATTTGCATCTGGTAAGTGATCTCATGTGGTTTTTCTTCTTTAACTTGCTAATGTGACAAGTTACCTCAATGGATTTCTTAGTGTTAAGTCAAACTTGCATTCATGAGATAAACTTAGTTTGGGACTGATGATTCTTTTACTGTGTTGTTGAATATACATCATTTAGAACATGTGTTTTTTTTTAACCTGCAACAATCATAAAAATTAAAATTATTATAATATTCATAAATAAATTTGCACAATTCAGTATTAACTGCATTCACATTTTTGCACAACCATTTTCCAGAACTGAAATTTTAAACTTCTTGCAACACATTTTTCTTTCTTTTCTTTTTTTCTTCTTTTCTGTTTTTTCTTTTTGTTGGGGTGACTGACCTAAACACTCACCATTCTAGTTCCTGACTAGTTGAAATTTACATATACCTCAAATATGTAAAATTATAAAAAGTTTTTGTCACTATCTTTTTACTTGGCATAATGTTTACAAAGTTCATCTGTGTTGTATCATGTCAGAAATTCTCTTTTGAAAGCTGAGTAATATTTCATTATACATCCCTCTATATATATTTACATGGCTATTTGTCTCTTAGTTATTGTGAATAATAATTTTTATCTATATTCACAAATCTGTCTCATAATATGCTCGTTTTGTTTAACAGTACAATAAAATAATAAAATGAAGTATGGACTATTCACATTTTTTTCTAGAGCAGTTTGATTTTGTTTGAGATTATCTGTCTTATAAATTAAAAGAGATTTTTAAAATCATTTAGGTCTTTTGCTTTGTTTTATTTGTTTGTTTTGATTTTAGATTATGTCTAGCAGCCTCAGGAGTTACTCCTAGCTCTGCACTCAGAAAGTACTCCTGGCAGGCTAGGGGGACCATATAGGATGCTGGGGATCTAACCTGGGTAGTCAGCATGCAAGGCAAAGGCCATATACACTATACTATTGCTCCAGCCCTAAAATCATTTAGGACTAGAATTTTTATTAAGTTATAATTTTATTTATATCATCTGTTTTTCCTAGGCCTTTGGCATTTCCCATATTTTAATAATTCATATTAATGTATAGTTTTTTTAGAAACCTTTATCCCATTTGATTGTCAAATCTAATCATCTTTCTCTCAGTTTTTTGTGATTATGCTCCCTGTAGTTATGCTTTAGTTTTAATTATTAATATTTATTTTATATATTATATACCTATTTTTTTCTTCTCACTTCAAGACAAAGAAAATTCTTTACCTGAATTTTTTATTCATCTCTGCTTTGGTTTTTAACATTTCTTTTTTTTTTTTACCCCAATCCCAGTTTTTAACATGCTTTTACTTGTTTTTTTCCTCTCGTCTCTTCCTAATTTGTTGAGTTGACTAATAATTCTATAATACTCAATTTTTTAATAAGGACCTTCCCAATGATGATCAGTCTCTCCCAGTAACTCCCACTGATACTTGATCTGGTGGGTTCCCCTTCAGTTTGGGGGCCATCATATTCACCCCAGTTGTGCTCAGAGGATTATATCAAATTTAAGGCCTACTACAAATAGTTAGAGTTCACACTCTACTTAACCACTCTACTATATAGTCTCTTAATAAATTATAATGTGTGAACCCTAAGAAAATGCATATATTTTAGTAAAGTGTACTACAGTATACTAATAGCACATGCATTTGAACAAGATGTGGAACATATTCACAGCCCATGAAGAGTTTGCAATTTACTTAGAGTACCTAAGAGAAGTTTAGTATTAAATCATAAAATGCCTACTTAAAACAAGGAACTACCAAAAACCAAGATTGGGAACCTAATGATTCTTACAAATGACAGAAAGAAGAAATTATTTCTATACTGAGATTTCCCCTCCAAAAATAATGAAAAGTAATTATTTATGAAAAGATAGTGAGAACAGATTTCAAGAGGCAAATAAAAAATGTACAAAGCTACTAGGTAGGAATTAGATGTAGTCAAAAGGTTTGTTACATAAAATTTGTGGAGAAGAAATAGGAAAAGTCGTGATAAATAGTAAATGGTGCCATAGATCTCACTGTTCATTTTTCCACAGTTGACTCCCTGTAGACTAAGCTAGAATTAGCTAAGCAAAGACACAAAATAAGCTTGATACAGAGACATAAAATTCAGGGACCAATCTTCAGAGTGGCCTAAATGCCCAGCACATGAGAAAGCACATGGCAAAAGACAAAGATATAAACAGCTTTCTTTGGCTTCTGACAAGTTGACAGACTGTAACATGTCAGACAGATAAATTATATTGTTCAATAATTTTTCATGTGTTTCCTTTCATACTATCTTCACCAGATTCTAAGTTCCTTGAATAGAGAAATCATGTCTAAATTAAATCTGTACTACTTTTAAAAATAGCCCAGAGAAGATATTGCAGATGCATGAACATTATTCCTCAGTAGTGAACAGCAAGCCTCTACCATGATTATTTACATCCTATATACTTGTTAACGTTTCTCAAGATTTTAGTGTCTTTGACCTCTTGAAAAGAATGTATTAAAATATTTCAAGAAAGAGATGAGTTAGTATATTATCCATGCTTGAAAATAAATTTTAAGAACAGATTAGAGAATAATTTATCCCCTGGCTGGAGAGATAGCACAGCAGTAGGGCGTTTGCCTTGCATGCAGCCCAACCAGACAGGTGGTGGTTCAAATCCTGGCATCCCATTTGGTCTCTGGTGCCTGCCAGGAGCAACTTCTGAGTGTAGTCAGGAGTAACCCCTAAGTGCCGCCAAGTGTGACCAAAAAAAGAAAAACAATTATCCCCTAGAATATAATAGGTCTATTGTCATGAAGATGTGAAGAAATATAGATTTTCTTATAGATTCTAAACTGATGTATTTTCCCATATTTCCTACTGTTCTAAAAGAGAATGGGCAATGGATTTTTGCAACAGGCTGTTTTTTACTACTTTAAACAAATTCCAAGTCAAGTAAATCAATCTCTTGCTACTTATTTAAAATAATGTTCATATTTGGGCCAGAAAGATAGCTCAAATATTTGGAGTGCATGCCTCATATGTGAGAATTCCAAGTTCTAGCCTGTGTGGCCCTTTTAATACTGAAGGAGTGGCCTCCCGTGATTACTGCTGAATGTACCCATTAAAGGAAATAGTGTACCTACTTTATGTTGTATGGGGAAGATGAAGTTTTATCCAAATGTATTAGGTACTTTTGAGACCTCGAAGTATCTTTGATCATTAACACAATTTGGAAACTGACAACTTTCCCGATTTTCTTTAATGGGAACATAGCAGGCTTCTATAACCCCTGTTGCTCTTATTTAGCCCCGTTTTCAAAACAAAAATGAATAGATTATACATATTGGCTTTCCTGAAAAAATTTTATAAGTGTTTATGGATATCTATTGCAAAAGCAAGCCAAACAAATATATGCACATAATGTACATGCTGTCATGTATTCTTTAAATATGAGTATATGTAAAACTTCCCTTTTTCTCCCTTCTAAAGGTAAGTTGTCAAATAGATAAAGTTAGATGGATTGATAGGTAGAGAGATCAAAAGAGAGAAAGCAACTATATCTAGATATGTATTGCGATCAAAATATCAAGAATTAATTAAATATTAATAATTAATTAAATGTTAATCATTAATTAACTAGGAAAATGTCATCATGGAAGTAAAAGTTAATGTTTTACAAATTTTCCTTTTTATTGTTTAAAATATCAAGAGAATAGATGATTCAACTATTCTCACTTTTTTCATATCTCAGGTTCTCCAAGTATAAGCATTAAATATATATAATGGCTCAAGCACTATAGTAGGCTCAGGGAATATATCATAAGGCAGACACCTCCAGGTCATGGTATAGATCCATTGATAGCCTTTAAATACACCTCGGAGAAGGTTAGCATATGACAGACATAAAGAGTCATTACTATTAGTTCCAGCCACTGTCTCTGTGTTAAAAAAAAAGACAGGAAACTAAAACAAAACTATGCAGACAGGGAAAAACCCTAAAAATCTACTCACAAGCAAACATTCAAACAAGTTTCCTAGTTATTTCTAAAAACTATTCCTTTCTATGAATATCCACTTCATCTTTCTCCTTGTGTTTAGCTGCCTCTAGTCTTCCTGCATGCAGAAAAGGAAGTAACATCTGGTTTTCACTAGTATGACTCTGATATCAGCCCATATCTTTTATATCACCCCTAATGGTGGAATTTTTATGAGCCCTTCTATATTTTTTAAAAGTTCTTAATAATGGTCAGTTTGGTAATTTATTACATGGATAAAATATGACTGTATTTCCAGAGATTGACCCTCTTCACTTAAATACACTTCAGCTGATGTGTAAAGAATTCTGGGTTTTATTTTTAAGGGAAGTAAAATATAATAAAAGTACTATATTCTACACTAGTGATGGGGGTGTGACATCTTATATGACTGAAACCCAACCACAATCATGTTTGTAACCAAGGTGTTTAAATAAAAATATTATTAAAAAAAAGTACTATATTCTTCTGGGAAGTTAAAGCAAAAAGTTAAAGAATTATAACACTACTGTCCTTATTATAGTTCATTATTAACAAATCATAATACTAGTTGAACTTTGTTTATTTGCTCCTTATCTGATGGGTATTGAGTGAATAGTTTCTCCCACTCAGTGTGTGGCTCTGTATCCTGGGCACTATTTCCTTTGAGGTGCAGAAGCTTCTCAGCTTAATATATTTCCATCTGTTTATATCTGATTCCACTTGTTTGGAGAGTCCTGCTTCCTCGTTAAAGATACCCTTAGTCGCCGGAGAGATAGCATGGAGGTAGGGTGTTTGCCTTTCATGCAGAAGGTCATCAGTTCGAATCCCGGTGTCCCATATGGTCCCCCGTGCATGCTAGGAGCAATTTCTGAGCATGGAGTCAGGAGTAACCCCTGAGCACTGCTGGGTGTGACCCAAAAACCAAAAAAAAAAAAAAAAGGATACCCTTAGTCTCAATCTCATGAAGTGTTTTACCTACATGTTGTTCTAAAAACCTTATGGTTTCAGGTCTGATATCACAGTCTTTAACCCATTTGGATTTTACCTTTGTACATGGAGTTAGCTGGGGGTCTGAATTTGCTTTTTGCAAGTGTTCTGCCAACACCAACACCACTTGTAGAAGAGGTTTTCCCTGCTCCACCTAGGGTTTCTTGCTCCTTTGTCAAAATGAGAAGATTGTATGTCTGGGGAACATTCTCTGAATACTCAAGTCTATTCCACTGACCTGAGAATCTGTCTTTATTCCAATACCATGCTGTTTTGATAACTATTGCTTTGTAATACAGTTTAAAATTGGGGAAATTGATGTCTCCTATATTCCTTTTCCCAAGTATTGCTGTAGCTATTCATGGGTATTTATTGTTCCAAATGAATTTCAGAAGTATTTGATCCACTTCTTTGAAGTATGTCATGGGACTCTTTAGAGGGACTGCATTAAATCTGTATAATGCTTTGGGATGTATTGCCATTTTAATGATGTTAATCCTGCCAATCCATGAGCTGGGTATGTGTTTCCATTTCTGTCTATCCTCTCTTATTTCTTGGAGCAGGATTTTATAGTTCTCTTTGTATAGTTCCCTCACATCTTTAGTCAAGTTAGCTCCAAGATATTTGAGTTTGTGTGGCACTATTGTGAATGGGGTTGTTTTCTTAATGTCCATTTCTTCCCTATCATTATTGGTGTATAAAAAGGCCATTGATTTTTGTGTGTTAATTTTGTAGCTTGCCACATTGCTTTATGAATCTATTGTTTCTAGAAGGTGTTTGGTAGAGTCTTTAGGGTTTTCTAAGTAGAGTATCATGTCATCTCAAACAGTGAGAGCTTGACTTTTTCTTTCTTATCTGTCATTCCTTTATTTGTATGTCTTTTCTTTTTCTCACTCTTAATTGTATATTTTATTTGAGAGTCAGTCACTTTATTTTGGTTTTTAATTTATGGTGATAAATGTTTTTGCTTATGAATTTCTTACTAACTCATTAAGTATTCTGGAGTTGGAAAAATAGTATAGAGTATTTGCCTTGCCACACAGCCTACATAGTTTTAATATATGGCATACCATATTGTTTTCTTGAACCCACCAGTACTGATTCCTGAATACAGAGCCAGAGTAACCTCTGAGCACCTCCCAGTGTGGCTCCAAAACAAAACAATAAAAAAATCTAAATATGCTTATAAGAATACATAAATTTTCAGGCAAATAAAATATTTCCTGACAGGTATCTTTTTAACAAATTTCTTTATTTTAGATGCCAGTTTACAAGGTCCTCATAATAGAGTTCTTTCTATATTTCAATATTCCAAAACCAATCCCTCTACCTTGTAACATTCCCTCCATATTTTTCACCAGTTTCCCAATCTCCCCAAAGCCCACCCCTTGGCAGGTAGAAATAATTTGCCTAATATTGATTGGTACAACTAACTGGTCAATTACCCCCCCCCCAAAAAAAATCCCTGTAATTTGAATAAAGAAAAGAAATTTTAAAATTGTTGCTAGGGCATACCTAAGCGTTTAGGGGGCCCTAGCCCACCAGATGTATCCTCAAATTTTCCTGGTGTATAGAACGAATTTAGCCCACATGGGGTTCCTCATAAGGCCCACTGTGAATGCCTTTTTCCCCTGCGTGGATGGTTGAGGAATTTCCAAAGAGACGCCTGACATTACATTTTCAGCCAGTATTTGACTATCTCTCCTTTGTATATATCAGTCAAAATAATAAACTCTTTCAAAATAATTTGACTCAGAAATTCCAGCACCAAAGTTTATTTGAGAACTCCTTTTTCTGGATATAGTCAGCCCTAAAAGCAAAGACATTTTTTTTTCTTTGCAACTGCAGTTTCTGCTAATCAAGGGAGTAACCTGAATGCAGATCTTGACCTTCCTTTAGAAATAGGGAAGCTCATTCTTGGGGATTTGGTTCTTCCCTTCACTTAACCTCTAAAACTATAGAGTACAGTCTAGAAAGATCAAGTTTCTAGATATTTCCTACTTCCTCCTAATTCTGATTTTTCATTTAAAGTAAGCTTGCAAGGCATTGCCTTGAGCTGTCACCTTCTCTCTTGTAACTTAGAATTTTTACAGTCACACCCATAGCTTAGGTATTGTTATTGTTATACTAGGCTATGTGATTACAATTATTCTTCACCTGTGGCTAATTTTACCCCTATATATTCCCCTGCTCAAAAACTTGTTGCACTCCTGCCGGAAATGTGTTGACTCCACATACTCTGTGTGATTTCATTTATTTCATATTTCATATTAGGCCACTCGTGTTACCCGTTTTCCTCCCATGAAAGGATTCCATTTCCACTAGGATTGCTGAAAATGCAAGACGCCTGCAGCAAATTGTTATATCTTTCAATAGGCCCGTTATGTCTGAAGGTTTACTAGGCTATTTATTGCTAGTTGAGAATTCTATTCTGTTATGTTGCTGTGTTTGTCTCTTCTATGCTAAATTTGCATCTAATTTGGTTTGTTTCTACTGTACCATCAATAGTAAAATTATGGAGGTGGGCCACATAAGCAAATATGGATCACATAAGCAACCAAGCAATCCAAGACTTTGAGGATCTGTGGAGCTGGGCTGATGAGTTTATATGATGGCAATAGTGGCCCATGGATGTAGCTGCTGAGAATTCTGGTGTGCAGAGGGTGGTAGACGGCCCTGAATCCAAACCATCTCTAGAGATGTCAGCCCCCAAACCAACATATTTGGAGTTTGCAGAGGCTAGATATCTCTGCATTGATTAGTGGAAAAGCAGTGAAACTGGACATTGGCCTGGTGGCAGTTGTTGGTTGGGTCTATATTTGCATCTACCAGGGTTTCAGCAGGGTGAGGTATTTGCTCCCAGGGCATGAGGAAGAAGTGCAATCAACTGCAGGGCCAGAATATTCAAGAATTTTTGCTGTTAGTTTTGCCTTTCTCTTTTAAGAGTAAAGGAGTCTATGGCATTGGCCACTTGTACAGATGTGGCAGTCATCTGTGGACTATGGGTGTGACTTCTGGGACTCCTGAAAATTCAGAGGCATGGGGTGGTGGACAACCTGACTTCAAACAGTCCCTGAAAATATTAGCAACAACATCGGCATACCTGAAGTTTTTTGATGGCTAGTCGTCTAAGATCAGATAGTCTTACAAAACTAAAAAGAACTAAACCAAAAAATTGTAAAGGTTTTTTTAGTTCCATTCTGCGGAAGAATTTGTAGAAAATTGGTATAATTTTTCTTAAGCCTTTGGAAAATTTTACTTGTAAAGCCATGTAAATTTCATGACTTTTTGTGGGAAAGGTTTTTATTAAGGATTAAATTAATTTAATGGATTTAAGAACTATTCAAATTTTCTATTTGTTAGACTATTGAGTTTTGAAAAGTTGTGTTTTTACAGAAATGTGTCTTTCTGACTGATCTTTTTAATTTATTGGCACAGATTTGTATTACTTCTTTTATGTTACTTTGTGTCTCTGGGATCATAATATCCCATTTTTCAGTTTTCAGCATTTGTAATTTGCATCTTCCTTCTTCTTGTTCCATTTTTCCTTTAAGTCTCTTTCAAAAACAATTGGACTTTGTTCATTTTCTTCCTTGTAAATACATTTATGTTTAAAGTTTTGTAGTTTCAAATTAAATGTTTCATTTTCTTCTTTTATCATTTACTGGAGTTATTACCTCACAAGTTTTGATATCAGGTGTTATAGCATTGATTTTCTTTTCAAGAATGTTCATTAAGGCATTTACTTCTATTTACTTCTCATCACAGCTTTTGTGGATTATTTATATATTTTGGTTTGGGGGCCACACCCAGTGGTGCTCAGGGTCACTTCTGACCCTGAGCTCAAAACTCACTCCTGACAGGCTCAGGGGACTATATGGGATACCAAGAACTGGGATTGGTCCCAGGTTAGCTGAGTGCAAGGCAAACGCCCTATCGCTGTGCTATCTTGAGGGTGCTTTTGTGGATTTCTAAAGTTTGACATGTTTTCTAAAGTTTGGAATGTTGTGCTTCTATCATCAGTTAGCATTTCCTAATTTCCCTAGTCATCTCTTATTTTCTGTATAGATAATTTACAATTGTGTTACTTGATTTTTGAGTAACTTGGATTTTTAATATAATTTTTATTGACTTTTAGTTTATTCAACTTATTCCAAATATGACTCTTACCTGATGATCCAGAATCATTGTTAAAATTTCACATGCTTTAAGATTCAGTCATATATGTTACATTTAGCTATTCTATAATCACTAAATTCTAAGGGGGAGGTCACACCAATGGTATTCTGGAGGTAATCTTAGTTCTGTACTTGGGTCAATCTAGGCATTGCTTATAGGCTCATGTGCCAGAACTGAACCCTGGTTTCATTCCCTGCAATATAGTTTGCAAAGCATATGATTAGTCCATTTTGCTGTGTCTCTGGCTCCTCAATTTTGTCTGATTTATTGGTAAGAAAATACTATACACTTTTTCAATAGTTGTAGATAAGAGCAATTTTACTTTAGTTTCAGTATGTTGACAGAGCTAAGTAATTTTGTAACTATGGTGTATATAACTGGCAGTTTGACCTTTTTAACATTTTAATTCATTTCTTTATGTAGGCACCATGGTTAAAAAATTGTTCATAATACAGTTGATTTTATTTTCACAGGTACAAAGTTGTTCATGATTGAGATCTATTACTTTATTAGCTAGAATTTCATCATTTTAATAGTTATCTGAGAAAAGTATTCATTCAGACTCATTGTGTTGCTCTTATTCTTTCACAGATGATATTGATAGTAGGAAATATTTTGTCTTGTAGGGTAAAGTACGTCACTCCTGCCAGTTTGATACTGACCTGGCAATGTCATGTTTCTTGGGTCCTGCTCTGCTTATAGACACTAGGGTGATAGAGATATGTGATATGAAGCTCAAACTCAGCATCTTATAAGAGCTAGACACACTTCTATCACATGAGCTATAAACCTCATGCTTCTGTAATTTTCAGTGAATTTTAAATCTATATACATTTTATACATACAAACTATTAGTATTATTATCTACCATGGTGAATATAATATTACTTTCCTTTCATTGTTTACCATTGATTTTTCTTTTAATTTCCTTTTAATATTTTTTATCAGTAGGTTAGGAAGTAGGAAGATAAAAAAGTTAGTAAAGAAAACCACTTACGGGGCCGGGTGGTGGCGCTGGAGGTAAGGTGCCTGCCTTACTGCGCTAGCTTTGGACGGACCGCGGTTCCATCCCCCGTGCCCCATATGGTCCCCCAGGCCAGGGGCGACTTCTGAGCGCATAGCCAGGAGTAACCCCTGAGCGTCACTGGGTGTGGCCCAAAAACCAAAAAAAAAAGAAAAAAAAAAAAGAAAACCACTTACTGTGGAAGGCCCAGGTCTAATCCACAACACCACTCTGACTACTGAGTTGGGAGTAGCCTCCAAGCATCATGAGGTATGTCCTCTAAAAGAAACAATTTACCATTTACAATATATTAGTTTAAGAGAACAGTTTTCCTCTTAGAAAATAAGCACTATCTGAAAATCTTTCATGAATTTTATGTCGAACGTACCATTGAATTGCTACAAAAAAGTAGACAGGTTTTCCAACTTTTCTATACCTTTTTGCTCTTACCTTTTAGATGAGGGACTGACACACAGAAAGGTGATTTCAATTTTAGCTTTGTGAAATACTAAGATATTTTCTATTTACCAGGGCAACTGTACCATTATATCATATTGTCCCTTCTTATTTTAATTATTAATTTATTCTTATTTAATTAAATCATAAATCGACTTAATTAAATTAAATAACAGATTTAATCTTATTAAATTATTTTAATGCAATTAGGGTCACAAATGTAGATAGCATGATTTTTTGTTATTGCCACTCAAATCTAAAAGTTGAACAAACAAATATCTTCATGTTTCTCTAATTACTTCATAAAAATGACACTATCAGTTAAATTTACTATTGTCAATGCCTATTAAATTTTTAGTCACATAATCAATATGATTATTTGTGATGCTTACTTCAAATGCTAACTAAGTACAATTTCACACACACATATACATAAGGTGAGGTTTTCTTCTACAATACTTTATGTTTCCAATTATCTCAAAGTATGTAATGAAATTCTAAAAAAATTGTATTAATTCATTTTAGATTAAAAAATAAACATTCTAAAAACCATTTTTGGTGTGAGGCTGAAGAAACAGAGAAAAATAATTAGTGTTAAGTTAAAGTAATAACTAAGATTATTTAACAGATCATCTCAAAAGAATTGGAATTAACAATGCAACAGTATTGAGGGAAAATCGGAATTTTTTGATTTATATATTTAAACTAAAACTCCAGGTAGAAAGAACAACTATTTTTACCAACTCAAGCCAACCATATTTGACCGTCTGCCAGCAGAATTTTATTGTAACCCAGGTAGCCATGTTTAAATTAAGTGTCTACATTCTTCCATATAGAAATTAAAACTCATCGAAGCAAGTACAAGGCAAAGAATTTTATGTATGCTTTAAATATTGTTCCTTATTATTTCCTTCTATTTTGAATACTTTGTGTAGAAATCTATTCATGTTTGACTTATTAAAGCTAGACATTATCTCTTACAAAGTGAAAAGTAATCTGTATTGTATACCTGTGTCAACAGTTCAAGAATTAACTCACCCAGGGAACAATTAGATTTTGATTAACTCAAGCAGGAAGAAAATTGTCAATGTTTTCTAATAAGACCTTCAAATCAACCAGTTTGTATTGGCTTCCTGAAAACATACTCCAAATACTTACTTTACTTAACTCTTTTCATAACTACACTCTCATAGCATATCAAAAAGTGTTATCTTTTCTAAATTTTACTGTATAAAGGTGAGGAAGAAAAACACTTATTTTGGCTATTGAAATTGAATAAAGGGAACAAAAGGCACATTTAGCCTTCACAGAGAAAGTTATATGTACTCCTTATGGTTCTGTAATATGCCCCCAGCCTTCTACATAATTCATTTATTGGAGCCAGAGAGATAGTATATTGGCTATTACATTGACCTTGCATGCAGTTGATCTAGACTTGTTCCTTGGTCTCCAGAGCAACAGCAGGAGTGATCCCTAAGCGCAGAGCCAGTAGTAAGACCTGAGCGCCACCAATGACCCAAAAGAAAATTATAAATAGTTCATTTTTTTTTTTGGTTTTTGGTTTTTGGGCCATACTCAGCGGTGCTCAGGGTTACTCCTGGCTGTCTGCTCAGAAATAGCTCCCGGCAGGCACAGGGGACCATATGGGACACCGGGATTCGAACCAACCATCTTTGATACTGGATCGGCTGCTTGCAAGGCAAACACCGCTGTGCTATCTCTCCATGCCCTATTTTGTTTTAATTTTCAATGAAAAGAAATTCATATTAACAATATAAGATATGTGAAAATTAACATAAAAAAATAAAGCAAATGTTACTTGAGTATTCTGGATAAATTCTTCTCAGCCTAAGTCAAAAAATGTTGTGGGTATAGTTTTTACTGTACTTCTTAATTATATTTTATATGTGTACTAAACTTAATTTCCCTATTGTTCACAATTCAGACTACTATTCTATATTTTCAATAAATATAGATGTGCGCTACCTATTTTCTTATGATGAATTTCTAACTATAGGACTAGAGTTTCATTTTATCATAGCATTTATAACTTTAGATAGTTTCAAATTTCCAACAAGCAATTCTTAGAGCTCCAAGTGATGTTCAAGAATACTTATACTTTCTTAAACTCACCAAATTGAGTACTGTCGCTTTCTTTATACATTGACAATTAAAATATCTGTTAGAAAAGTTAACATATTGTTAGCTTAATATACATACTTTACATACTTTACAAATTAGTTTTGGAACAAAATTACCTCTATTGTTTGAAAAAGTTTAGGCAGAAGCTAAACTGAGTTAAATGCAGATACTTGTTTAATCTGATCTTATTGTTTGCCCCCTTTTGCAGTTGAACATTACTCCATAAATATCTCACCTTCATGGTTCAATTGCTTATTCTGTAAATAGTTGGCCACCAACTCCCTACAACATTGAGAGGAACTATTAATTCAAACAAGATCAAACTACTGATGATCTTCTGATCAAGGATACTGAAAATAGAAACAATGATTTCATCTGACAAGCCAAGATTGTTATGTACTTCAGATAGAACAAGAGTTTTGGAGACTCAGGTTCCTAGAATGAAAATACACTGTATAGATGTGTATTGTTTCATCGTGTGATGAAATGGAATGGATAAAAACCAAGATTGATGGTATTGTGTATTCATCAGACAGTATAGACTATTGCTTAAAACTTACTGTATAAATCAAGACCCTTTTGATTATCCAAAGCCCTAACGTTTTCTAGAGAACAAATACATTGTGAACAAGTACTTGAATTTCTTGTAGTTAGTCATGAACGATTCTTTTATATACCCTGATGATATTTTTGTTCTTTCCTAAACTAAGTGTTCTTAAGACATTCTACTGTGGCAAATGCAATCACATTATAACTGCTGAGAAACTCCTGCTAGTTTATTCAATGTTCAATGTTCAAACAATGTTTATTGGCCACACACAGAGTGTACAGGTGAAGAATACAATTTCTGCATTCAGACTAGAACACCCCAGCTCCAATTCAGTTTTCCAAGGTCAATTTAGTCAATGTTTAATGCCCCAGTTTTCTTTCTAAAGTGGAGACAATTTGTGTTCTGCTTCATGAATTTACTCTACAAGAATCAAATAAAATATTGCTCAAAGAAAATACTTATAACAATGCCAAAAATATAGTGATTTCTACATTGTATTAATTAATGTAATGTTTCTACAGACCCAATATTCTGAACAAATTAGTTAACTATATGTAGAGATAAATTAGATATAATGATTAAGATAGTTAATTTACAACATAGTAGGGTAGATAAAACATGTGTGCAAAGTTACACATTTTTCAATTCTCATATTAAATATATCCATGTCTTCATTTAATTTTGTTCACTGTAATCTTTACTTCAGTGATATAAATGAATTTCTCCTTATGTTCTACTAAAGTTTACAATTAATTAGGTACTTGCTTATTCTTTCCTATCACATTCTAATATCCTTGATGCACATGTATTTCATTTCTTCCCAGATTATATGCCCAGTCCATTGCCTGCACATAGGTAATTTCTCATTAAATGTTTGATGGATGAGTAGGTCAGAGTGCACATCACTATTTGATGGTTGCATATAGGAGTGTCACAATTATAAAACTTATAGAAACCTTCATCTCTTACAAGGAAAGTTGAAGAAGTACATACAGATATGCTCTTTGCTGTATTAGATCATTTTTTACCAAAAGAAGAAAAAAACAAAACAAATCAAAAATCAAAAACATGGCACCAAATAGAGATTTGTAAATGATTGTACAAAATGCAGATCTCAGTTTCTATAATTAGACTCTCTCCTTGTAAAAATCAGGAAATATGCATTTTTTTTGCTAAATGTATGCCTCCTCAAATTTACAGAACAACTCAAGCATTGATTTTGAAGATATAGTTCACCCCCCTATGCATATGGTCTAAGTAACCAAGAACTATATGACAGAGCTACATATCAAATGTCCAAAGATAACTTCATAATGGTTTCTGGGTTGTTAAAATCAGAGGAAATCATTGCCTTTTAGAGGGAAGTTACAGTAAATGTCACTATATGAATAAACATTGTAGTGACATGCTTAAGCCTGGTTTTACTTGTTATGATTATGTTGCCTGACTCTTACTACCAGAAGTGCTTCCCTCATATTTTCCTTCACATTAACATTTACGGTGAAGGGAGCAGCATTCCCCTTTGCTCACATCAGCCAAAATGAGTCCCTTTACTCCCAGCAATATTTCAACAGTCACCGACCAGTGAGAGACCAACTTAAACCTAGCTGGCTATGGACCCTCAGCATGTTACACAGACTTTTACCCCGCCACAGAACTGCCATTCAAAATCCATCTGCTGCATTCCATGGACCTAAATTCTGACCTAGTGAGTAGTTGCTGAACTTGAACTGAGCTTTAGAAAGAACCAGAGGTTCTAAAGGGAAACATTCTTCAGTGCTGCTATGCATTCTCTAAGACATGCAACTCTTAAGACAGCACCAGGAGACTTATTTTTCAGTGCAGAAGCAGCAGAAAACAGAACATGAGTCCCCACCTCTTCTTTATATTCCAATGAGATTTGCTAGCTTAACCAGGGCTGCAGTACAAAAGCACTTGTGGTTCATGTTATATTAATAGTGTAGCCTGATTATCAAAAACCATTACTCTTGGTTATCTTGCAGCAGCTGGACCGAGTGCTATAAGTCAGAGTGACTGCCCACACAGCATTTGCTCCGTGCTTATGATAACAGTCCTCTTAATGCAAAAGTGCATTTGTAAAATTATTGCCTTTAAAAGATCAGATTTGTTATAAATGAGATGTGATCATACAATTGCTTTTTTCCTGTATAAAAAAAATTAAATACATAAATTAAATGTCAGTATCCTCCTTGGCCATGGTTTCACGCGGGTCAGTTTACTTGTGGTCAAACTCAGAGGTCTGGGTTTCAAAGCAGATGTGTTGCTTGCTGAATCCTGGCCAGGGGCACAAATAGTAGCTTTTCTTTTCCTTCTCTTTGATGGTGCCTTTGGTGGTGCTGATTGCAGATTCAACTCTTTTTTTTTTTTATGCTTGTTGAGGGGGGCTTTGTTTAGTTTAGTTTTGCTTTGCTTTTAAAAGCAGTAATGATAATGGATCGGAAACCAAACCATTTCCCCATAGATTCAAAGCTTTGTTTCTAGTTCTTTGCAGAACTCCATGTGGCTCTGAGTGGCTGCATTCACAGCTCCTTAATGCTAATGCCACTGTGGTTGACTTTTTTATTTTGCCCTCCCTTACTGTGACACTTCATAGGTTCAGGTTTTGTAGGGAGTTGTACGGAAGAAGAAATAGAGACAGAAAGGAAAGCAACTGTAATAAAGTAAAAGAACTCAATGTTAATGCTCCCTAATCTCCTTCGCTAGGTTATATGTTTCATTATACAGTTTCACCAACGGGGAATAAGAGAGATATGGCTTTACTTGCGAAAACACGAGGGACTCTCCTGTGCATCTTTCAAAGGTTCCAAGTTCCTTTATAAACAAACATATGAGGGTAAATATACAGAGTTCTCTTCCCCCTTTTACGTTTCCTATTTGAACAGCATTTTTAGAGTCCTTGATTGTTTGAGACAGTTAAGCTTTTCAGACCTAATTCATTAAAAAAATATATTCATGACAAGTTGTTTGAAATGTGGTCCCTTAAGCTTTTTCTGTCTTTTAGAAACTGTTTCATATCGCTATCTAAGAAGAAAAGCCAGCCAAGATTTACATTTTAATTTAGTTAACCAAAGAGTTCAGACTGTGTTCTCCAAAGACAAAGACTGGTCTGTAAGTGGGCCGGATTTTCCTGTATTTTATTGCTGTAATTTGCATGAGAAACACCAGATCCTGTATAATTGTTGCTTTGTTGTTGTGATCCGAGTAGCTGTTTCCAATGTCAATAATTATAACTTGAAATGAAATTTAGTAGCAGTTAGGGGGTGGGGAGTGGAGGCGACTGCCAGCCAGTCAGAATTTCACATCAAACTAACCGCAGTCTAGCCTTCTAATGTGATGCGTGCAGCAAGCAGGCTTTTGACAAAACTCCCTACAAAGTACGAAGAATGAGCAAGTAACTTGAGCTGTGCCGCACTGTACATCTTGTGTTATGCCATTTTTGTTGGGTGTCTAATGAAGGACTTGCATGTTTTATATATGATGGCTGCTAATTGCTTCATTACCCATGCAAATCATGAAGGCAAACTGTCTTATCATAAAACCGGTAACTAGGCCATTTAAAAGCTAGCTCAGGAACGCATTATTATGTCCATGCTTCTTTTGCTCCTGAATTTCTTTCTCTCTCTCTTTCTCTTTCTCTCTCTTTTTATGACTTCATATGAAGTTGGAGCTTTTTCTCTGTAGTCATTTGTTCCTTTAGATTAGTCTTTAGTTAAGATAAGCCTGTAATGGATGAAGTGAGGGGCTGTACCGAGATTATTGCTGCTGTTGCTGCCGCTGCCTCTGTATCTTTAGGCCCTGCTGCATCAGCAGAACCACCATGCCTTTGCCCAGTGCTCCAGAGTTACCTGGGAGGAAGGGCACTTTCAAAGGAAGCATCCAGATCTTGGTTCTGCCTGTGGCATCTAGTTCCTTCATCAGGCCCTTATCAACAAGGGGACATCCACTGCCTGGGTTTACCACATAACCAACTTCTTGAAGAAGGACAGAACTAAGAAAGTGAAAAAAGAAAAAGAAATGGGAAACTCGATCAAGAACCTAACACCTTCTAAAGTCCCTGCTGAGTGGGATGTAGTCACCTTCCCTCCTTACTTGAAATTTTGGAACCTCTTGAGTTGCTTATTCTAATAATTAGCCCTTAACCCTGATGGAGAAGTAACTCCCTCTCATTTTCCTAATGATCAACCTAACCTAATAGGCATTTTGTTGCCTTTCATGTCACTTTCTTATCATAAGAAAAAGGGGATACAAATATAAAAAAATAAACACCAAACAATTCTTTAAGAACACAGCATGAAAATCTTGCAATGCAGTTTTTCTTAGGGCACCTGACTCAAGGATGGCATACATAGGAAACAAGAGAAGGAGGCAACTTTTCAAATAAAGATAATTCTAGACTAACGAGTGGAGGTAGTATCAAGGTAACAAAGAAATTCAGCCTGTGCACTAATTCCTCACTGCAGCTGTTGGAGTGTTAGATTAGGAAGCTGTCCACCTTCCCAGGAATATTAAAGCAGACTGTCTAACTGCCTGTGTTTGTCCTCGTAGCCTCATTCTTGCTGCTAGCAGAGCATGTCCCAACTGTTGTCAATTTATCAATGTAGCCTGCACTGGTGGGCACAGTATGAGCAGCCATTAGGACAGGTGCCTCGATCCATCACAGCCAGTCACTTATTCCACCTTGTCAAGGAAACTAAATGGAGCTTTTGGAGAAATGTAAACAACTCTCTAATGGACAATCAAAGCGCCACTTTTTGAAGCAAACATGAGGAAGAAATCTGACAAGACATTGGGGGGGTAATATTTAAGTGTTTTTAAAGAGAACTTTTTAATGGTGGTGGTTTTAAAACTGGGGTAGAATGGCCATAGGAGGAAGTAAACAGAAGTCAAGCCGCTAAAGCAAAATCTAGGAATCTGGCCAAAGATTGAGAAATTAGGATTAGGAAGCAGTGACACACTGAGTGAAGGAACCCTCCTTGCTGTTCTATAAAAGAGCAACAAAGAGCATGAGAAAGTCAATTAAAATTAGTAAATAAAAGAGTCCTAACTGATATTGAAGGCTTGCTTTGAATAACTTTTTCATTAATACCTTTTAAATTACAAAATATGCATGAAGAGAGCAGAACATTATCAAAAATTCACTCCCAAGACCACTATTCATGGACAAAGCCTAACTAAACAGATGGCTTTTCTGATGTGTCCCAGAGCACAGAAAAGCCAGCTTTGTCAAACCAGAAGGGGAAGCAAATTTCTAACAATTCCTGACTTTAGCACCCTGCTTGGGTCTATTCTTAGCCAATCAGAATCACCCTGCCAGGATGCTATTGATGGGGGGAGGAATTTCAAGCATGGGCATTGGAGACATTGAATGTCACTGTGAAGTGACAGGTAGCCAGGGCAAACCCCAGGGCACAGGTGTCCCTGGCGCATATGCCTATTGCCTTTAGCCAGATGGACAGCACCACAGTCAGCCAGCTGAAGCTTCAGAGACCTTCCAGGGCTGCTTTGTGGTTTATCCATTCTAGAGACAACAAAGAGTGGAGTCCCAGCCAATAGCTGTATTATGAGGGGAGGAGAGGTGGCTCTTGAACTGAATGCAAATAAAAAGAAAAGAGAGCTACTCCAGGAAGGAATTGCCTTCTGGGACTCAGGTAGCAGCAAAGGGTCAAGAGGTTACTGCAACCTTTACATCTAACATGTCTGAGAATACATAAGAAGTCTGAGCAGAGAGCATTGAAGTTGACCCTGATATTCTCCCATGGGACAATACCCACCTGAGTCAACTTTGGTGTTCCCTGTGGGTGCCAGAAACTTTGTTCTGTAAATGTCCTCAGTTTATGGCTCCACTGGGATCTGAAGGTCAATAACCTATGTGAAGCAATGAATTGGATACCAGTCCATGAAGTGTCACCATCACCCCACTTCTCCAGTCAACTTTTTTTAACATGTGGACTCCATAAGACAATAATGGTAACAAACCACCATATAGCGGAGAGGAAAGGTGAAACTTGTTCTCACCAGGTGAGTCTTCGCCAACCCAGCCTTGTCCATTCTAAGTTTCTAGAATAATGAAGTGTTTCTATGATGTCCACTATGGTTGCCATTTGCTCTATTTGACTACAATTGAACACATGAAATGTGACTGACTTATAGGACTGAGAAAGTAAATATTTAAATTTAACTTAGCATTAATTAATCAAAATTTAAATAAACACACATGGCTCATGGTTTTTCTTTGAACATACACCTTTTTCACCCATTTTCTTAAAAAGTCTAAGTGCCCTGATGAATACTATGAAGTCCTTTCAGAATTGTGTTAACCACTACAAATGTCTACATGTACCTATTTAAATTTAAGTGAACAAGAATTAAGAATTAAAAATAAGTGGAGTTAGTACCTTTTGGGGGTTTGGGCCACTCCCAGTGATGCTCAGGAGCTACTCCTGGCTATGCATTCAGATATCACTCCTGGCTTGGTGGATCATACGGGATACTAGGGGATCAAACTACAGTTCGTCCTAGGTCAGAGCATGCAAAGCAAGTGCCCTACCTCTTGCGCCATCCTCTGGCCCTCGGGTTACTACCTTTGTATTAAGAGTCACATTCCAGTCTTTGAGTCCAAAGATGATAAAGATCTTATATAGGCAAACATGAAGATAATATTTCTATCCTCCTGGCAAGTCTACAGGAAAAGGCTTCACTGACATCAGTGTAAACACCAGTGCAAAAAGAAACTAAACCACAGCAAGGATGGTGACCGGGGGAGATCCAACAATAGTCTCCCAATTCAGCAAAATATTTACTTTATACATAGTCACTATGTCAAATATTCCAGAGCTAAGTAGGGAATATAGGGTCCTTCCCACATGATCCTTAGAAAATAGAAGAGATTTTAAAATATTAAAAAATGAAGAATGATCATATGTGTTTATAGAAGAACAACAAGTGTTGAGAGCTACAGCAGTACAAGGGAAGATTCATGAATCCATCTTCAAAGGTCACAAAAAATTTCCAAAAGGAAAAGAAATGCTAAAGCAGGAACCAGGAAGATAGACAAGCATTGGCTTTCTGTGTTAGAGCCTATGGCACATTTTGTGAGAGTAAAACAGCGAGAATGTAAGGAAAAGCTATATCCTATGTAGCCTTATAAACCAAGTCAAAGCAGTCGATCTTGATGCAAGAGCACTGGAGAGTCGCTGAGTAGTTTAGGGTATTTCTTTCTTTTTTTAAGTAGGAAAACAAATCGTGCCAATTGTAAATAATTCTCTGAATCCATCTGAAAGTAGTGATTTGACATAGAAGCAAGTCTAGAAGGATGATGCGGCAACTCAGGACAGACAATATGATGGCATGGAATAGGACTTCTTAAATTATTTTTTCTTTTGTGACTATCCATCTTTTCTCCTGAAAACTTTTATGCAACTCTGGACATAGAGATATATAAAACAGGTATAAGATTTATTAATAGTATTAATAATATCAAACTAATTATTAATGTATTAATATCATATGAAAATGTATTTTTTCTGTTATATCTTTTTATTTTTTCTCTTTTTTTATTTAAACATTTTGATTACATATATGATTGTGATTAGGTTTTGGTCATGTAAAGAACACCCCCTTCATCAGTGCAACATTTCCACCACCAATGTCCCGAGTCTCACTCCCTCCCACCCACCCACCCCCACCTGTACACTAGACAGGCTTTCCCGTTCCCTCATTCATTCACATGCTTATGGTAGTTCTCTGTATAGTTATTTCTATATCTGCACTCACCACTCTTTGTGGTGAGCTTCATGAAGTGAGCTGGAAGTTCCAGCTCTCATCTCATTGTCTCTGTTGATTGTTGCTAAAACGACTTTTATTTTCTTTAAAATCCATAGATGAGTGAGACTATTCTGCGTCTCTCTCTCTCCCTCTGACTTATTTCACTCAGCATGGTAGATTCCACGTACATCCATGTATAGGAAAA
>PVKC010013941.1:0-22558 GCA_004027635.1 Crocidura indochinensis
CTATAAACTTATTCAGATCTACAAAGTTGTATGGTAGTCAAATTTGTGTATGTGCAGTAATGAGACAGGAAAGTTACCATGGTGAATAAATTAATTTCCTTCAATAAATACTGAAACAAGATCTAGATCAAATGTATTTAAAAATCATTCAAGATAGATGAGCAATTGTCAAAGGGTTATGTAATTTGGTTCTATATGCTGTAGGAAACATCAAAATTTTTCCAGTTTAAAATGCAAAGTCAGGCTGACAATTTCACAAGAAATTTTATTATAAATTATGTCAGAGTTTTACTTTTCTAAGTGCTTGACAATGTAAGATCATATTCCAAACAATGATGGACTTTGTCCTCTAAATGTGAATTATGATTTTTCTATAGAAATTGTGTAGCTATACCCACGTGGAACCTATTTGTCACACAGTCTGCAAAAAGAGCATCATCAATCCCATAGAAAACAGTTTTTCTTTCATTGTTACCTGTGTATATTCACATGTATTTAATGTAGTGTAAGTATTAGAATTGTTGAATACAAAAAGAATAATAAAAAATATGTTGGCTAACAAAATCTAGCTTGGTGATGGATGTAAAGAGCGTTGCTCAAATCTTTTTAATTCTAGATAAGAGTGTTTGTTGAGTCTATACACAATTGAATAGAATTCTCCAGGGAATTTCACTCTTTTTACTTCATTTAATGCCATTGTGACTTAAATAAGTTAATTTACTTCTCTGAGACTTACATGCATCACATTCCAAGCAGAAATACAGTAATTGTGAGAGAGAAAAAGGACTACTGAATGTTAGATGGAGATTATGGGTTCTTTTAGGCAGAGGTTGTGAGAGAAATTGTCTTTTATTCTGATACATTTAAAAGGATGCTACAGCTTTGGAATGCATTTCTAGATGCAAAATTAACATCATAGGGAAACATCAGGTTCACACTTTCTATATTTAATGCCAACTTTTCTGTATTCTGTGAGTAGCTCTACCTTTTAGCATTTAAGAGATAAAGCTCAGCGTTAAATTTTCCAATTATTACCTGTCTGGTACAGTTGCAACAGGACCATATCAAGTATTTGAGTTTTACTAGGGAAACGTAATTACAGTTTAAAAAATAGTAGAAAATGCATTCCTATCACATCCTTAGTGGCAGTTTATATGCTAAAAAGAAAAACGCTTAGGGCCTAATTCATAAGAGCTTTATGCTTCATTTACATTTTTCTATGCAGTTTACTTGGAAAAGAGTATAATGCATGTTTTTCAAGTAAAATATGCCATTTTGGGATTCATTCAACTTGCTTTCCATTGTCCTCATCAAGGACCAGCAGTTCTTTCCTACAATTCTAAAGGGCACCAGTAAATGGAGTGGGTGGAAAACCCTCAATATTAACTAGTAGAAATGCCTAAAATGGCTGTACAGATGATTTAGAAAATTTACAGCGTTCTTTAGCAGTCAACTCTTGGGAAGCCTATTGTATTTTCACTATGCAGACTATTTTCCAAGCCCTTTATCTAGGATATTGAACAAATTGCATGACATTACAGATAATTTTAAGGGCTGCTCAGAATTCACAACAAGATTCTGACCATTTGCAGGCCAATCATGTTCTTTTTACTTAGTTCAGTGTTTGTCCAAATGTGGCCTGTAGGTTAGCAAGCATCAGAAACAACTGAGATTTTTGTTTTTAAAATATGCTTGCTTGGGCTTTACAACAGTGATTTAAAGCATTTGAGGGTAGACCTGGAATTCAAATTTGACAAGTTATCCGAATGATTTTTACACGTCTTGCAAAAAATAAGCACCAAATTTGGCCACCTTCTCACTTGCTACGTTTTGCAATAAGTCAATCAAGAGTTCATATGGGGGTGATAGCACAGCAGTAGAACCTTTGCCTTGCATGCAGCCAACCCTGGAAAGACCCTAGTTTGATTCCCGGCATCCCATATTGTCCCCCCAGACTGCAGGAGTGATTTCTGAGCATAGAGTCAGGAGTAACCCCTGAGAGCTGCCGGGTGTGACCCAACCCCATGCCCATAAAGAGTGAGTTTATTTTTAGATTGGGCCACACACTTAATGGCAAGATTTATTGGCTATTGAATATTATTGTGTAGAACTGGCATGAGAGGAGGTCCAAAGTACATTTGTACAAGACCACAATGTGTTCCCAAGGATAGTCAGGATCCAGAAGTATATACTCTATGTCCTCAGTCTTTTTTGCTTCTAATGTATCCTAGATTTTCCAGAACTGCACCCACCAAAAGGACCTTGGGCAATATATATTTCTCACCATGTACACTGAAGTTCTGGGAAATACATATCATGAACAACCTGTAATATCTTCTATACATTGTCAAAATGCTGAAGCATTTATTCCCCCACCCATACATACACCACACAAACACACACACACACACACACACACACACACACACTCAATTTACTAGCTGAATTCTTACCCCTTAGTTTGAGCTTACTAGCTGGTTTGGTCATACGGTGGTCTTCAAGAGCGAGATGGGAGCATAAGTGATGGGAATGTTGCACTTGTGAAAGGGGTGTGCTTTTTATGACTGAAACTCAAGTACAATCACGTTAGTAATCATAGTGTTTAAATAAATATATTATTTAAAAAGAGATCGCTCTTGCCTGATATCAGAGATAATTAGGGAATCAATATGCAAAGGAATTGCCTCAGCTACTATGGTGTAAAATAACAGTTATGATACACTTTAAATTGACAGGTATAACCAAATCTTTAGACTAAATCTGAAAACTTAGTACTTCCTTGCTGACTGACAAAAGAAAACTCTTTAAGGGTAGGAATCCAGAATCCTCTCCTTCCTGGTACATAGAAAGATTAGACTTAAACCTAAGAAAACACACCTGATATTGAATCACTGGTACTAACTTTCTAACACACACTATGACTACCAGCAAGTAAAAGGGTGCATGTTTTCTATGGTGCAAAATATGTTGAGCATTCGTCATGAATGCCCATGAAGCTACTGTATATGTAGTCATCTGTGTAAGCAAGAAACACCCTTTAATTCTGTTAAGGCACTGAGGTGGGGCTGGTGAGGTTGATTAATGGAACAACATAGCTCCTTCAGATCCTGATTATGTTAGCAAAGTGGTGCATCTAGACTGATCTTTGACATAAAAATCATGTTGCCATTCACATTAGTGCTACACAAACTCAAATATCTTGGAGTCAATTTAACTAAAGAGGTAAAGGACCTATACAAAGAAAACTACAAAAGCCTGCTTCAAGAAATAAGGGAGGACACAAGGAAAGGGAGATACATTACCTACTCATGGATTGGCGGGATAAATATCATTAAAATATCATTAAAATGGCAATACTCCTCAAAGCATTGTACAGATTTAATGCAATCCCTCTAAAGATACCCATGACATTCTTGAAAGAAGTGGATCAAACACTGCTGAAATTTATTTGGAGCAATAAACACCCATGAATAGCTAAAGCAATCCTTGGAAATAGGAACATGGGAGGTATTTCTTTCCCCAATTTTAAGTTGTATTACAAAACAATAGTTATCAAAACAGCATGGTATTGGAATAAAGACAGATCTTCGGATAAGTGGAATAGAATTGAGTATTCAGAGAATGTTCCCCAGACATATGATGAATTAATCTTTAATAAAAGGGCAAGAAATCCAAAACGTATCAAGGAAAGCCTCTTAAACAAGTGATGTTGGCACAACTGGTTAGCCACTTGAAAGCAAGCTAACCCAGACCCCATATAACACCATGCACAAAGATAAAATTCAAATAGATTAAATACCTTGATATCAGTCCTGAAACCATAGGTATATAGAAAAACACATAGGTAAAACACTATAAGACATTGAGACTAAAGACATCTCCAAGGAGGAAACAGCACTCTCCTAACATGTGGAAGCAGAGATAAACAGATGGGACTATATTAAGCAGAGAAGCTTCAGCACCTCAAAGGAAATAGTGCCTAGGATACAAATGCCACCCTCAGAATAGGAGAAACTATTCACCCAATACCCATCAAATAAGGTGATAATATACAAAATATACAAGGCACTGACAGAACTTTATAAGAAAAAAACATATAACCCCATCAAAATAATGAGAAGAAGAAATAAATAGACATTTCCTCAAAGAAGAAATGTGAATGACCAAAAGGCACATGAAAAATGCTCCACACCACTAATTATCAGGGATATGCAAATCAAAACAACAATGAGGTACTATCTCACACCACAGAGACTAGCACATATCACAAAAAAACAAAAACAATCTGTGCTGGTGGAGATGTGGAGAAAAAGGAACTCTTATTCACTGCTGGTGGGAATGCCTCTAGTTCAATCCCTATGGAAAACAATATGAAGATTCCTCAAAACACTGGAAATTGAGCTCCCATATGATCCAGCTATGCCACTTCTAGGGATATAACCTAGGTACACAAAAATGCAATTCAAAAATTCCTTCCTCACACCTATATTCATTGCAACACTATTTATAATAGCCAGACACTAGAAACAACTAAGATGCCCTGCAACTGATGAATGGCTAAAGAAACTGTGGTACATATACGCAATAGAATATTATGCAGCCATCTAGAGAGATGAAGTCATGAAATTTTTCTATACGTGGATATACATGGACTATACTATGCTGCATGAAATAAGTCAGAGGGAGAGAGTTAGACAAAGAATAGTCTCACTCATCTATGGGTTTTAAGAAAAATTAAAGACATTATTTTAATAAGGCCCAGAGACAACAGAGTTAAGCACTGGAAGGACCAGCTCACAATTTGAAGCTCACCACAAAGAGTGACAAAAGCTGTTAGGGAAATAACTACACTAACAACTAGCATGGCAATGTTAAAGAATGAGAAAAGTAGAATGCCTGTCTTGAATACAGGCGGAGGAGGGGGGTATTAGTGGTGGGAATGTTGTAATGGTGAAGAGAGGTATTCTGTTTATGACTAAAACCCAATTACAATCATGTTTGTAATCATGGTCCTTAAATAAAGATTTTATATATTAAAAAATAAAAGTCATGATGCCCAAACAGCTCCTTCTCAAAGAAGGTTTCGTCCCAATGTTCTAGAAGAGCATCAATTCCTACATAGCAACAAATTCTTTCAAAATCTCCTCTGGGTGTGAGCTAGCTCTTGGGATCCAGTTCAGAAGAGACTATTTTGAGGCTCAAATAAGATAATGTATGCCAAAGTGTTCTGTTTACTGCAGCACAGGGCTTTACAAATAGGATTCAGGTTTGACAAAGAGCCCATTTACATTGCACTAAAGTTCACACAGATTCTAAAGTAAGCACTCCATCATTCTGTTTTCCATTGGAAAGCTTTTTTGTTTGTTTTGCTATCTATAAGAGAATAAGATTTGCTTTATAAAAGGATGTCCACGAGCTATCAAATAGGCTACATCTCACATTTGCCACCACCAGGATCTACATTTATAAGCAAGCCTTTTTTTTTTTCAAGATATGTTTGCTAAGTACTTACTGGAAGCATAATAAGATGCTGTGAAGATTCGGCAGGTGAAGAAAGCATTCTTTATAGACTCCCAATTTCATTCTCAATGCATTAAAATTAACGGCTTCTAATCTCTCTTGGGTCCCCACCAGAATTCCTCAGTCAAAATGCTCTCCTTTCTATCATGTGTTGTCTTAAACAAAGATGGCAAAATGACATTGGGGTTCGTTTGTTATATGTAAAGTTAAAGATTTGTCCATATAACTCTCTTTGAATGATGGTGATTTTCATTTGAAAAGAGGTAGTGATTCATAAAGCATAACTATCTGGATAGGGAATGGTTAACAGAAAATTTAAAATCCTTAAGTCGCTGCTGTAGCTCAAAAGAAAATGCAGGAAGAGAAAAAGAAGATTCTCTTTCAGGCTTTTCTGAGATAGAGAGACCATTAATGTTTTCTTCTATGTTAGTTTGCCCTAAAGGGATGCTGTTTCCAGAGCTTAATAAGGACCTTATTTCTTCTCAGCACTTACAGTCTATTAATTACTGCGGATGGTGCTTAGAGACAGAGCAGCAATCATTTGTAAGATGATAGAAGCTTTCGTCATCCTGAAATGTGGATTTTAGCCATTTAAAATTACCCAAATGAAACAGATGTTGCAAATGTGAATCCTTATTAGAATGTTTTCTTCTCATTACCCAGCAGAAAGCTGTTTTCCTCACACAACCAGCTACACATAGACAGGCTGCAACTGCATAAGAAAGCTTATGCTCAGCCTGCTGTCTGAATCTCTTTCTATAGATCTACAACAACAGAGAAGATCGAGTTTGCATCTATGACATAAAACAAAAAGCCTGACTGAAAGCAGCCTGGGACCTGGGACTGCCAGGGAAGTTCTGTACCTAACCCCTTCTACATGTGACTCAGGGTAAATGCCCTAACCAACCTTAACAACCAAGACTAGAAGAATTGGTAGAAATCAATTGACCCTTTAAGCATGCTGTTAGCACTGTAACCTGGGTATTTGTTTAGAGGGTCTTTCTTCTGTTTGTGTTCAATGGATCTCTTTATAATACAAAAGAGAAAAAGGATAAGAGCTATCTAGAGAAGTATTCTCATACATACAGCTTCCCTCCTTTCTATCTCTCCCCCTGGCATACAAGCTTCATATTCCAAAATTAATTCACTCAATAAATGCCAAATGCTTACAGTAGGCAGGTTGTTACTCTGATTACTGAGCAAAAAGCAATGAAAAAGACAAAGTTTTAGCTCCAATAAAGCAAACATTCTAGTGGGAGATCGAATATCTTCAAAAAAAGAATGTCTAATGTAAAGTTGGAGAAATATGTTTTCATTCAAAAATTAAATTCAATGAAAGAAACATAATGAAAACAAATTTAATTATATTCTTATTTTCTAAAAAATTTATTCTGTTATTAAACAACATGGCTTATGACGCTGTTAATGGTAGGGTGTCATATATAACACATTTCAGCACCATACTCTCCACCAGTGTCCACTACCCTCTACCACTGTTCCAATCCCCCACCACCTCAATAATTCCTTTATAATAAGTTTTCTATTTAGACCATTTGTGTTGTCTTTGGGCATTGGTTATTCCTCTATCTTGTTTTTTAAAAAATGCATAAGATATCATTCAACAGCTACATAATCAAAACTAAATATGAGTGATCAGCTTTTATTTGTTCATATCCATGCCAGTATTACCTTTATGTTAGTCTCAAGGGAAACCCCAGCCATACAGAGCTAAAACTGTGTAGGTAGAGAGCAAAAGGTTATTGCTAGTCACTATAGAAACTACAAGTGAGAATTCGTTGCTGGTGTTGAGGTTCAAGTGGTAGATAACGTACTTTGCAAGTGGGAAGCCCTGGTTTAGCCCCCCAACATTGCATAAACCCTGAGTACCAACCAATGTGGTCCTGGTACCCCCTGAAAACTTCTGTGAGTAGTCTTCACAATGAAAAAAAGACATATAAATATATAAAATAAAACAAGAATTTGTTACACAAGATGGAAGTGTAGAAATATCTTAGAAGTGCTTTTATCGTTGTTTAATTCTCCATGATTCTAACGTATAGCCAAGATAAAGAAACACTGTGTTAAGAGAACAAAGGGGAGAAAACAATTCATTCCAGGCAGAAAAATGGATATTTTTGTGTGTGTTACACTTAAATTGGATCTTACAGTAGGATTTCAGCAGAGAAAATAGAGCAAAAGTAAATTATAAGTCTAAAGGGAAAACACAGAAAAAATGTAATGGACAGAACAGCAACTATTATTAATTATACTGTACTCTGTGTGACCATTGTTAAGGGAACAAATCCTTAAAATTCTTTACCATCATAAGGAGAAAAAGTCTATTTACTATGTGAGGTAAAGGGTTTTATCTTGTAGTGACCATTGTGTGGTATATACAAAAATCAAATCATTAAATTGCATCCTGAAACTTACATAATCTTATCTGTCAACTCTATTTCAATCTTTACTATTTCTTATACTATGGTATAAATGGTGAGTTTAGCAAAAGCTACTCTAGAATGTTCCTTAAGGTGAGTATGCCAAATTCAGGTAGAATGCCAGTGGGAGTATCTCGGTAGTAGGAGTCATGACAAGGAATAACAAGGTTATCAGACCAAGTGACCTTTTACAAAGGGACAAAATGAAACACCAATTAGAATACAATCAGACTAAATTGTGCAGTATCTTGTCTAAACAATCTTTCACTTCAAAAAAGCATACCTTGTCTTGCCATCTCACTAATTCAGCATGTGAAAAGATTTCTAAATAGCTCTTCACTTTCAATCATTTTCCTAAGATAATTAATTGAATTGGAGTAACACATTGGGAGTAAATGAGGTCAATAATCATGTGTGTGAAGTGTCTCTAGATGCAACAGATTTATTAACTCTCATTAAAATGTGTGGTCTTGGTTTACCTTTATCAGCTCACTTTAGGTCATTGAGAGGAAAAAAAACGGAATGCCCTTAAAACACCATTTCTGTGTCCTTTTAGCTCTACTTGTATGCTATTTAGCTCTACTGAAGAACAATCATGGTTCAGGTAATCCCAACACAGAAAAGCCTGTCATTTATATGCATATATTCAAGAATGAAGTTCATATTTTGGTACTGTGAATAATGCTACAATGAATATAAAATGCAAATGCCCTGCCTGAATAGAGTCTATGGAAGGGTGTGGTACTGAGCTGTGTTATGCATGAAACCCTATCCCTAACAGTATTATAAACCATGATGCCTAAAATAAAATTTTTTACAAGTGAATTAGCAAGGCCAGAGAGACAATACAGTGGGTAAGGCTATTGTTATGCATGCAACAACTCAGATTCAGTCTCCCAGGTTACCCAAGCACTGTCAGGAGTAATCCATGAACACTGAGTCAGGATTAATTTCAAATCACAGCTGTCTATAGCCTCCCAAAATTCACAAAACATAAAAAAAAATTCTGGAAAGTGGAGAAATCGTGTAGCAGATAAGGTGCTCATCTTGCACATAGCTGACCCAAGTTCTATTCCTGGCACTGAATACTGATCTTCTGAGCATATCCGGGAGTGATCCCTGAGAAAGCCCAGAGAACCTCTGGCTGTGTCCTCAAACCCCACCCCACTTACCACTCACCCCTGTGACAGAATAATATTTCTGTTATGTGCATAGAATTTACATACACTCCTATTCAAATGTTTTCTTCAACGAATAATGCTAGTTTGCATTCCTTGAATATATAACATCATGGTGGGAAGAAGACAACTGGCTGCACTATCCTGAAAAACGGGAGCAATCCTACTTTTTCTATGTGCCCCATTTAATCCACAAAATATTTCATAGGTGGTTAAAAATGGCAGCTGTCCATCTGTGAGAATGGTGTTCTATTTCATAATCCATAATAAGAAAGAAAAGAATGGACTCAGATTTCTTTGCAAACTATTTCCATTTTAAAGAACCAATAACATTCTTTCCAGTTTAACATGCAGCAGGCAGACTCTGGGAAGCACTTTACATCTCCATATCAGAGCACAGGGTAGAATGAAAGAGTATTTTCTCTGAGTTCAGTTATTTGTGGGTGTTATGAAAACAGGAGCTCAACTAATGAAGCCTACCTATTGCTAATGTTTCTGCTTTTCGGTGTGTCTAAAAGCATTATTGTTTTATTATGAATGATTTTAATGTTTTTCATTTATCAAGACCACATGAAAAGTAATGCAAAGTCCTGTCTTGGAGATGAGCTTACTGTATGGGAGGGAATTGAAATGCTCTCAAAAGAGGCACGGTTAGCTCTGGATGTGGAATACAGCAACAGTGCCTGCAGGCAGGAAGAACAGCTCCAGTTTTCATGCTTTATTTTTGTCACACTGTTTTTTAGATTGATGCTGCTGAACATTGATGGATCTTCCTGCAGCCTCTCATCTCACTCCCTGAATGTGTTCTGCATCCCTCCTTGACTCTGAATCTGGCCTGCCTAACTGAGACCAGGATACTACACTGAGACTATGACTAAGTTGCCTTCAGCATGTGCTCAGAAATGTACTATTACCTGTGCATAGGACAAAACACCAGACTTCCCAGAGAAAGGAAGCTAATAAAAGAGACCTATACAAGCAACTCTGAGAAAATTGTATCCCTTTCCATATTCTCTCCACAACTGCAACCAGTGAACATACAATAACTCAGAGGCGTGTTTAATATTTTGTTTGTAGTTTGCAAAAGAAAAGTTAGCCTTCTGCCTCTTGTTCCTTTCCATTCTCCTTTCCCCAGGAAGAAAGAGATCAAAGATTTCTTTTTATCTTTCTCTGTGTGAGTCTTGATTTTCTTTTTAAAAATGAAAATATGAGGGCCAAAGAAATAGTATAGCAGATATGCCTTGCATATGGCTTGATCTGAGCTCTACATCTGAAAACCAATATGTTTTCCTGAGCCTGGCCTGAGGAGTAATTTCTGAATACAGACCCAGGAGTTAAGTCCTGAGTATAGCTAGGTATGGCCTAAACTCAGCCTCAAATAGAGAGAATAAATAAATAAATATAGCAAAATGAACCGACCCACAGACCTTCAAAAATAATTAGATTTTCAGACTGTCAAATGCACCAGTCTGATTTATCCAAGGTCAAGCAAGCTGCACTAGGAAAACCATGCGATTTCAAAATAAAACTATTTATAGAAATTCATACTAATTGATGTATCCTTACTGATTTCACTAAACAATGTATATGCCGAAAGAAATAGCTAAGTTGAAAAGAATCACCATTTGGGAAGAGACTTTTTGCAATCCTGGGAAGGATCCAGGAGTAAGTAACCCAACTAAGTTGTCATACTTTTAACAAATATTTTGTCTCCTTATAATTTTTTCAGTTTTATCGATTTGAAAGAATGTTTCAAAAGCTTTGAATGCTATACACCTATCTTAAATTTGTCAACCCTTTAAATAACCCTTAGCAAATTCTTCTTCATGTATACATTAGGCCATAGAAGATATCCTGCTAGGTATTCTGGATCTCTTGGAATATAAGGAGACAGTAGTAGGGGAACTATTAAGGGCACTGATGCATAGATTTATTGCACTAGGAGACCTCAAAAAATATATTTATTTACCTGAAACTGGACATAATAACCCTAGCAAAGAGTAGCTTACGTGTCTCAGGTTTTATTTTAGAAGAATCCTACAGCTCATTGATTTCCCTGGGGATATGCTTTTAGGAATATTTAGGTGGTATAACTATGTAGTTCAGGTTTTTATTTCAATGGTCTTTCAAAAACTGTAACAGCACTTTCAGGATTCTCTGGGATGGTCCCCTACAATTGAGTATTGTCAAGCAAGGTTCATGTTAAGTGGGAACAGTTCATTCTGAATGGTTCTCTTTGTAGAGCTTCTCAAATAAAGATCTGTGCAGTCAGCTCTAGTGTTGGGCCAGCATAGTCTCCAAGGGAAGTATGTCTCTTTTCACCTTTCAATATTGGCTTGATCCAAATGAATATAATTCCTCTATAAAACTCTGTTTCAAGGCTAAATGATACTTCTTTTGTATTCTATAATAAAAAATATCAAGGGAGGCTGGAAAGATACTGTAGCAGGCAGGGCTCTTGACTTGTACAAAGCCTGTTCAGTTTTAATCCCTAACAACACATATGGTCTCACCCCAGCCCAACGACCCCATCACCACTAAGATTGAGTACACAGTGAGGAATAAATCCTGAATAGTGCCCAGAAAAATTAACAGTGGGGACATTTTCCTACTATATCTGTCTCCATGTTGCTTACTAGGCTCAAATAAAAACTTTTCATTTTCTTCTACCTCATGTGAGCAACACTTCCGGTATTGACTAGAAAGACCTCAGTGTCTCTAACCTTTTTCAGACCATGGCTGACTTCAGATCTTATATCTTTTCTGTATACTCCTCCATTCTGTTCTACTGTTTGGCCCTTTATTCTCCCATCACAGTCCCTCATTTTTGCTATTTTATCCTTTATCCCCCTTAGAATAGCCTGAAGGCCTGAAGAATGACCATCGTTGAAAAACAGTGAACTAGACCATTGCTTTGAGACCAGTAGAATTACAAGAGAGCCAGGAGGTTCAGAAACTCCTTTCTGGTTTCTGGAACAAACTCACAAGACCTCAGGCTATCTAATGATATCCCAGGATGCATACTAGTCATCAGTATTCAGAGACTATGAAATGAAATTCCAGTCTGAGAAAATTCTTCCTGCCTTATGAATTTTATGAAGTTTATTAGGATGAACCAAACTGGGAAGAAGCAATTGAAGAAAAAAAAAGATGTCTAATATCCAATCTCCCTCTGCACGCCCCCTCCAGAATAAAATGTGTAAACCAGCTGAAAACAGGGAGTTGATTTCCCAGACGATCCCTTGGACTGATTTAGATGCAGCCACCCCAAAGCTCATACAGTTCTGATTAATACCCACTTTATCTCCCTCTGTTGCTCACTTTCTTACAGATGAATTAAATAATGCCTACCTGTGCCACCTCAAGTCCTGCAGGAGCAACACTTGATTGCTTAGAAGTGGTCTATTATGGAGAGCATAGAAAGCAATCATAATAAATTACTGTGCTTAGCTCCATGTCACACATACACACACACTGGACACACAAACGCACGTGCATAGACATCATCTCCTTTCCTATTGCTTTGCAGCAGCCCTCAGGCCTCAATAGGTCAACTAAGTAACATCAAATAAAAAATGTAGTTGGAAAAT
Source organism: Crocidura indochinensis (assembly GCA_004027635.1). NCBI lineage: Eukaryota > Metazoa > Chordata > Mammalia > Eulipotyphla > Soricidae > Crocidura > Crocidura indochinensis. The sequence goes on from PVKC010013941.1 coordinate 12,727, forward strand.
GAGCATTCACTCTTCAGAGCTAGCTGCCCACAAACAGAAAGGAGATATATTTCACTGGGTGCCAGGGACAACTAACACAAGGACACTCAATAACTGACATTGAGCTGACCTTCAACACCACAAGTAAAACTGTTCTTTCCAGGCCCCACTCATTCTCCTCTCTGCCAACCTTTCAGGTCCTAGAAACTGCATATTACCACTAGGCATTTCTCTTTAACCAAATCAACCCTGTGATGCATGTGTTTCTGTTAACACTTTTCCAGCCTGACTTTCATGAGGCATTCAGAGGAAGGCAGTGCTGCTTTCAAGGAAGGAAGAAAGAGCAAAGAAGGTGCTGCATTGTCTTCTAATCACTAGCTCAATCAGAAATTTGGCAGCCTGGAAATGTCATGCATAATATATGGAACAAGCAAGCATTTTTAAAAGTGGATTAAGGGGATTTTTTTTCCTCTGATACAGAATCAGGCAATTTTTCACTGATGTAGCTGAATGAAATAATTATTTCAGGGACCTTCACTGGGAGCAATTTACATATTATGTTATGTTACGTGTTGTTTTTCTTTTTCGTGGGCTCTATTCTCCCATATTTCTTTATTAGCAATATAACCTTGAAGTTTTCCTTGGAATTTTGGTACATTTTCCTGCCATTTTCATGTACATGCTTATAAGCCATTCATTTTTTTTACAGGTTTCTGTTTGAGTGGACTAAAAATATTACTATAAAAATCTTCCTGAATTAAGCGGAGATATGCTGAGTTTCAGATACTGGAAGAATAAAGTTTAACTGCAGCTGATAAAAATAGGTGAGTGTTGTTATATCTCAGGGAGCAGGTAGTAAATGTGATTAAAATCACTGTGTTGGAGAAACAGACCTTAGACACCATTTTAGTCCATCCCACTCATTTGCACACAATTCTGCTGAGTGATAAATTCTACAGATTGTGATCTAACATTGAAAGAGAATTAATACACACCACACAGTGAATCTATCAACATGGCTTGTCACTCCTAACTTCAAATTATCACACCAATCCCTATACATTCTCACCACCTCTATCTCTATATACAGTAGCAAGCTTCTATCACCTTGCACCTTGAAGTCTGTAGTAGCTTTGTAATTTATCTTTGTGCATCCATCATGACTCTTCTCAGAGTAGCTGAAGAAATCTTTTTAAATATAAGCCCTATCATGTTATTCTACAAAAATCTTTTGATGTCTTTCCAAAACAAAATCCTAAATCTATTTTTTAATTGAAAGTCCCTATGATATGATGGTTGGTCCCAATGATCCCTATGATCTTATTATGTTCCCCTCTCTACTTTGCTCACTTCATTCCAACCACACTACCCGTAAGTACTCAACATAATTCTCAGCTCAGGCTTTGAATGCAATGTAGAAAATTCCTTCCTTAGTGAAAGTTCACTTGGAACCTTATGTGGTGCTGACACCAGAAATTCAAACCAGGGAAAGTTTGTATTCAAGACAAGTGCCTTAGACCTCTACTATCTCTCTGCTCCCCTAATTGCCTTTAAATCTTTGGTTCATTTCTTCTTGGTCTTTTAGCTAAGAAAATGTAACTCTCAAGAAAAAGCCTTCTATGTGACTCCCACTTCTCTTTCATCTTCCTTTTTTCTTTCCTCAGCTATATTTTGTCACAGAACCTTCTATCAGGCATCCCATTAGTTATACATTATACTCTGCTACCTATTGACTGAATATGTGAAAAGTAGATCAGGATTTTTGCCTCTTTCATTGGAGGTTGTATTCCCAGAAGAGTTGCATCAGAAAGATGCCATTTAACCTTTACTGCTATTACAGGGTTACAGTTTTCTAAGTGTAAGGACCTTAGGAAAAGTAAAGAATGTTTTTCCTTTGTAATTTGTACGATATCAAATTTTGAATGGTTTCTATTTGTTATGAAATACCCAAAGTTCTATTTTTTTACCAATTTGAAATAACAAAGGGCAGAATTTTGATCTACAGGTAAAATAAATTGAATATTACAGTGGCAAGTCCTTTTTCTCTTAGAAGCTATTCTTCATGTCACATGATGTTTGTGAAACAAAGTTTTGTTTTTCATCCTATAAAAATCTTTGTGAATGTCTGAGCACAGGCACTGCTAGGTTTTCATGTTGAGTTTGTGACAGTTGAAAATCACTAAGATTTTGGGAAGGTTATAAAGGAAGGTCACAAGTACTCTCCAGAAGCAACTTGCCTGAATCAAATCCTAGTTCAGTCCCTTGAACTTTATGATCGTTATTTTCATAGGTTGACTTGAATGTGTTATACTCAGATATTGGCCAAGTGTTATTTCAGGTGTGCCTGCGATGCTGTGTTGTGTCATAATACTAGTTAAAATAGTAGTCTGAATAAAGCAAACTGTTTTCCCTATTTTGCTGTCCCCTGTCCAATCAATTAAAGATCTAAAGAGAATGAAAAAGCTAAAGGAACTCCTTCTACTTGACTGACTTTAGACTTGAACTAAAACATCAGTGTCTTGAGTCTGTCTGCCTTTGAACTGGAAATTATACCACTTGCTACTTTGGGTTTCTAACTGACAAACTACAGATTTTGAGATGTATCAACCTCCATAATCAGTTAAAATAATTCCTTAATTTCTTTAATAATGTCTTTGTAATAGAATCTACTGTTTCCTCTCCTTTACTGAGTACTGAGTAATACACCTACTGTTTATATCTTTGATCAAATTACTTAATTTTCCCTAGCTATAAATAAGAATAACAACAGTATAGATAATACAGAATTATTGCTAGTGAACGTCACTTGTAGAAGTGGTGTCTGGTATATTGTACGAATTATATCAATGTTGGATATTATAATTATGCCAGCCATGAAATTTTTAAGATTGTGTTTTAATATGAGCAGTGTGCCCTAGGCAGAAATATTAAAAAGGTATAGCAATTTCTGTCTAAATTGATTTTAATTTATGCTAGTCCAGGAGCCATGAATAAATGACAGTATAAAGGATACCTATCTAAAAAACAATCTTTGTCACATTTATTTAAATATTCATAACTGAATATATATACATATATATTACTGAACATATATATATATACATACATACATAAATACATATATATGAATCAACGTTTAAAAAAATTCTTTCCTACACAACAATGGAATTTCAGATTGATATTCAAAGTCCACTCTACAGATTAGGAAGCAGTAAGGACATAACTATAGCCAAGGTCATACCAAAGAGGACTGCTAACTTTCTAACTCTCCATTAATTCACTAAATTTATATAACCATGGACAAGCCAAATTTCCTTTTTAATGCATTTGGTCTCTGACACCTTGAAGTCACAAGAATTCCTATGTTCATTTTGAACTAAGATTCATCTCAAACTACTTCAGCCTTCCCAGGTCAGTCTGGGACTTAAGGTTTAATTAAATCCTGTGGAGTTGCATTTTTGAGGAAGCTATTATATTTAAGTGATTCTGGTTTATGAGTATCTAGTAAAAGAAGAGGGAGAAGGAAAGGGAGGAAGCAGAGGTGACAGACATGAGAAAAAAAGAGTACAAATCAAGTATCCTTTATCTGAGTTGATTAGTTATGCATTTTCGCCAGCAATAATTGAAAGACCCAAGGAGAATGTGAATTGCCATTGAAAAGGAGAGTAGATGTTTCTCTCTGCTACCTATGTCAGGATAAAGCTGAAATGCTGGCACTGCATCTTGGCTTGCAAAAGGCAATTTTGGACATCACATAAAACATTTCTTCACCTTTACAATTTACATTTTGATGCTACAGACATAAGACATGGAAGCAAATCTAAGTTGAGATTACAGTTTCAATCAAAATTTCTCTTTTCTTGTGATGTTTATTATTCATCATATACAATGCCATTACACAGTGATCATAGTTTTGAGAATAGTGTTTTTGTCTTGTCTTATTTGTTCTACATGTGGCTAAAATAGGGGCTCGCTTATTTCTAAAAAAAATTAAATCTTTTTTTAGTTTTCAAGAGAAATTTAGGATCAACAAATATTTAGGGAGCTCAGGAAATGGTGAGGTCCAGAAAATAGTGCTTCATCCAGACATTTTTATTCCCAAGTATAGAAACAAGAAAATAGCACCTTTCCATGCAAATATAATAGCCCCAGGCTTTTCTTTGCAATATTTATGATCAAATTATATTTTTAATGTCTTTGGAACTCTAGAAACAATTGGAACTACATGATTAGCTGACAGTGCTATGTTTTTAGTATACACAATAAATCTAGATGCAAATTCCATTTCAATATTATATCCTCTGAGGTTGTTAGCCACTTGATCTTTAAATTTCCACATTAGATGTAATATAATCCAACAAATGGTAATTGCCTGCTGTGGACCAAGCACTGTGTTAGGCACTATAAGAATAAAAACACAGTTTTACATCTAATGAATTCAGTATGTGAGGAAGTGGGAGTGGAAAGGGGGGAGAGTGAGAGACAGAAGGAGAAGGAGAGAAAGAGAAGGAGAGGGAGGGAAAGAGAGAAGGAGAGTTAGAGGGAGAGAGGGAGAATATGGGAACAGATAAAAATTAAAATCAAAATGTAGCATTTGGAGATATATACAAGGTGCTATGTATATATATGTATATATATGTATTTTATATGTATATATATGTATTTTATATGTATATATATGTATTTTTTTTCTCTCAGGGCTGATAAGATAGTACAGCAGGTAAAGTACTACTTATCTTGTATGTAGCTGGCGCAGGTTCGATTCCTGAAATTTCAATGTCCACTGGAGTCTGCCAAGAGTGATTCCTGACAACCGAGCTAGGAGTAACCCCTGAGCACCTCAGGGTGTGGCAAAAATAAAGATAAAACAGAAAAAAAGTGTTTCTCTTTACTCCTTGAATCCCAACTCCTTTGAAGTCATGTTATCAAAATTCTAATATCCTGTTCATCCTCTCTTCGCAGTTACCTGCACACCTTCATTCCCGGAAGATGTAGTGCCTGGCCACTGTTTACCACCACTGTTCTAGATTATTTCTATGTCCATTTGGAACTCCTTTGAAGATCTTGACTTCTCAGTTTCACTGTCCTCTCAGCTATAATCATTTGATTTTCTACTCTACCTCAGCTTTCATCTTAATTAGATAAATCACCATTACAAGTGGTTGCACTACTTCCATTTGTTCTTTCAAGAGTCCTGTTTTTTAAGATTCAATTACTATCCTTTTGCCTAACTCCAATAATCTATTGGACTTATCTTTGTGTCCACTGTTACTCCTCCCCAGCCTAGAATCTTTACTTACTGTATTAGACATGTCATTATCACCATGACCCCCAACACTGATTAATCACAAACTGTAACCCTACCCCGAATTCTTTGTGTAACCTAACCTACAAGAAAAACCCTCGTATTTCTGGGAGGGGTCTTGGGGAGGTTACAAAAAGCTATGGGCGGAAGAGCAAAAGGGATTTGAAGGTATGAAGGTTGGGGAAGTAGCAGGAGGAGAGATGGCTGAAAGACAAGTTAGGATGCAGGGCTGAATAAGGATCCAGCGTAAATGGTTATGATAGACCACACATGTTGGCCAGGGCAAATAAAGATGTTATCTCCTGAAGAAGCCTGACTGTGAGTGAGTTTTCTACCCTCTGTTCTCCTGCACCCAGATACCCGCCGGCTGGAGGGGTTAGAGACATGTGGTACTGGGAAGGCAGAGAAATGCCCCTCCATTCATCCCATCACCATCCAGCTCCATCCAAAGGGCTTTAATGCAACAACAAACCTCTGAACAGACTAAATTTCAGACACTAAGCCACTGAGTAGGTTTTTACATAATTATTCTTATTGGTCTTACACCAATCTTTTGACTATAAACTTCAAGATTCTCCTAGTTCCTGATATTTATGTTTTTTTGCATTCCCCTCAGCCTCCAATTCACCTGAGAAAGATTATTTTCTTTCCCAAACTTCCAACACCTCTTCTGCTATTCTTTCAGCTATGCCATAGCTCATTATTCACTGAGAAAATGCTAACAGCTGAAAGAAATCTGCATCTTTCCACAATCAGAAACCTTCCTGCATGTGTACTGTTTTTTCCTTCTTCCTGTTAATTTAGACAGGTTGTTTATATCTTCATTAAAGTCTAACCTCACCACTTGTCCTTGACATCTCTTCTGCTCTGCCTTCAAAGATTTTGCATTCCCCTCTCCTGTATCACAGCATGTTTCCACTGGGTCATTCTCATCAGGGTGTATAATTTTATATCATCTATCTTTCAGACCCCCCATCTCACATTCTTCTATAACTACCATTTTCTTTGCCCCAATATAGATATTATCAATTTTTAAGTTACTTATGCCTACAGTGTCAAATTCTTTATGTCAATTATTTCTTGACCCAGAATTGTCCCTTATTTAACCTCTGCAATTGTTCTTTATATCCATTATGACAACCTTCATTTCTTAGTTCTCATCTAAGCTTTTATAGAAGCAACAGTATAAAGAGTTCATTATTCTTTTCTCCTTGAAGTGTTTCCTTCATGTGCCTTCCAGGACAAAGGCCCAACTATAAACGAACAACTATGTTGATATCGCTAGTCATCTCTCCCCAGATACTGACTTTAACTTTCTAGCTGCGAATAGCTTCTATACTTGGCTTTCTTTTGTTTGCATGCTTGCTGTTTTTATCTGATTGTGTGCCATCTTAAATAGTTCTCAGAGCCAATTCCTGGCTCTCTGCTCAAGAATAATTCTCAGTCAAGATGGAGGATCATAAAGAATCCTAGGAGTTAAACAGGTATTTGGCTATATTTGAGGAAAATACTTTACCTTTATTACACTCTAGCTCATGTACATGCATTTCCAACAGGCTCAAGTTTATCATACGATGCATAAGTTAAAGACTTTTTCTTCTGTATATTCAGGGTGTTTGCCTTGTATGTACTTCATATGGTATCCTAAGTTTTTCAAGGAGTGATAACCCCCATACAGAGCCAGGTAGAATCCCCGAGAACTATCAAATGTGGCCCAAAATACAAAACCAAGCAAATGAAAATATTTCTCTCTATCCTATTTCTTTTATTTATTTTTTAATCTTTATTTAAGCATCATGATTACAAATTTCTCATCTAGAAGATAAGTTACAACTCAAACATGGTGCCACAATCTAGTTCTAAAATCTAACTCCCAAGTCCAGTTTAAAGCCTTGTTTGTGAAAAGGGCGATTTTTTAATGTTGTTATTTGTTATTCTTATCATTGCTATACTTTTTTACCCAATAATTTTAATAAGCCTGAATACTTTGAAGTAAGTATTCACAGTCTTTGTGTGGCCAAATGGTCCTTACATAGCTGATATGCTTCATTTGAATTGCCCCTCTAAGTCCACTCTTATAAACTTTCTATAGAACATTGTATTGTCACTTAAAACACATTTTAAGCAACCTTTGCTCCTTAGGTGCTTAATCTACAATGTGGCAGAATCAATCAATAATTATATGATGAAATGGCTACTACATATAAAAGATAGAGGGCTACATTGAGGGAGATACAAGAAAGTATATTTTTTTACAAAAGATAGAGAAATGCACACTTTGGAGGGTACGTTAGGACTTATTTTTTTCTACCACACTTTTCTCTGAGCCTAAAGCTACCCTAAATAGCAATATTATTCATTAAAAAATAAAAATTACATCCCACTTCTATTATCATCACACTAATTTATAAAAGTACCCTGCAGGTACTTCAGCAGGTTAGAGACAACTACACCATCAAAGCAAGAAATGAAAAGTGACTTCCATTTAGAGAAGGGAGCCCAAGAGATAGCTCAATAGACAGAACACATATTTTGTACAAGAGGCCTGTATACAGAATTTCATTCCCACATAACTTCTCATATAGAAAAATGAGAAGGAAACTCAATTGAGAACTGGCAACTGCATTTTCTTCTGGATTTTTATTTGGCTAACAGCCATCTTTAAAAAATCATACCACCTTTTTTTGGGCTTCATTCTTTTCCTCTCTTTCGTGTGGGATTGAATCAGTGTTTTTGCCAAGGCCCACCAAGTTCTCAACTCCTGTGAATCTATAGTCAAAATTCTGACCTTGAGCCATGAATTGCATGTATTCACTGTACTTTGATTTAAAAGGCCAGCAAGGAAAGGGAATCATATATGTTAGAATACTTTATAAATGGTAATGCTTTTTAAGTGTGCAATTTAGTAGAATAAATGTCAGTTATCTGGAAAATCCACTTATGTGGAACACCTCTAACCCCCATTGTGTTACATAAATGAGAATTTTACACTGTTATTTAAATGATCCAACATGGGCTGACCAAAATAGTACAAAGCCAAAAAAGAGAAAGAAAAAAAATCCCAGAGAGAAGCCTGCAGGGAATTCTTATTTTCCCTGAAGTTTCTGTAAAATGTACTGGCCAATGGAAATAAATTTGCTGTTTGTTAAAGTACCCCATTAGGAGGTATTGTTACAGAGGCACTAGCACTCCTAAAGCTCCATCTGCACAAGCACCCCATCATCCTTCATCTCAACTCGAGCAATGCACAAATTCATTCAATTTAAGGCCAAGACTGCACTCTCTAACCTTCCACCAAAATCTTATTGCCACACAGTTTAGTCTTTTCTATACCCACAACTGAAAAAGTGGCTGGGGTCTTTGGGGTTTTTTGAACTCAAATATACATTTCCCTTTAGATGAATACATTGCGTTTGAAAACCACTTCACACCCCAAAGGTGACCCATAAGTGATGAGGTGTCAATTGCACTGGCTCTAGGGAGAAACAGATGGCCAAGGTCAGAAAGGCTGCCCCTCTCCATGCCTAGCTAAAGCTAAAAGAGTTGATTCTCCAGGAAATTTCATGCAGCACTCCATTAATTCATCAAATCATTTCAGGTTCCACTATGCTTCAAGCACCAAGTTAAGCCCAATAATTTCATACCAGAGATATAAAAGCTAGACATGATCTCTGCTCTTATGTAAATTTTAACCATCTTATGAGATTCCATGTATTAATAATATTTAAGAAAGATTGAGTGATCTAGGGCTGGGGTGGAGAAGAACTGATCTAGTGTTGGAAACATAGGAAGCAGGGAACCTCTTTGAAGAAATGGTGTTTGAATTAAAAACTCAAGGTTGAGCAGGCATTAACTTCCAGTCCTTTATTTATGGCAGCTAATCAATTACTTGCCATCGTGTATCAATGTTTTTCAACCTCATGTGCACAAGTTCACACACCTAAGTACCATGAAGATACAAATTACGAGATTACTTGGCAGAGCTTCCCTTCCATCAATTTTACTCAAAACCTATTAGGAAAAAATTTATATTAAAACCAAAGGAGATTTATGATGGCATAAAAACAATATTCAAGAGTATCAGGGGTGGGGGATATTGGACCATACCCAGCAGTGCCCAGGAACTATTTGTGACTCTGAGCTCGGGAGTGAGCCTTGATGGTGCTTGGAGGACCATTTGCAGTGCTGGATTTTCAAACTTGGATCAGTTTCATGGTGAGTTTCTTATTTCTTGTACTACCTTGTACTACCTTGTACTTGTACTTGTACCAAACCCACTAGAGGATTGTGACAGAAAAAAATGAAAATTAAACTAGGTTCCTTTTTAAAATGAGGAGCCAGAGAGGTGGTGCAAGCAGTAGGGTATTTGCCTTGAACTCACTGACCTAGGACAGACCGCATTTCGATCCCCTGGAGTCTCATGTGGTCTTCCAAGGCAGGAGCCATTTCTGAGTACATAACCAGGATTAACCTTGAGTTTCACTGATTGTGACCCAAAAATAAAAGGAAGGAAGGAAGGAAGGAAGGAAGGAAGGAAGGAAGGAAGGA
>PVKC010013942.1:0-22576 GCA_004027635.1 Crocidura indochinensis
AAAAAAAAAAAAAAAAAAAAAAAGACTATCATGACTACCAAAAGCAGGTACCTCCTTCCCTTTTATATAGGATCAAAGTTAAATATTTCAGGAATAAATTTTCCTCCCCTACAGTTTTAAAAAAAAGAGTAAAATAGACACTAATTTTCAACACTAGTACCTAAGATTCTGATATGGTAAATAATAACTGCAAATTTTCTAGGAGTTCTGTCACTCAATGATTATAATAATAATAATAGAAACAAAAATGCAAATCATTAGCATTATAAACTGTTGTTTATATAATACCTAATTGATAATACCTTCATTCTTGTTTATGTATATTTGCTACTTTTCAAAATCTAGGAACAATATATTGTCTTGTTTTATTTAATGATGATGTAATATATCTCTTACATTATAATCACTCTATTTTGATTTAAGTAAAACTGCATATGAATTGCTTACTTATTTGATTTTTGAGGAATGAAATCTGGGATGTCGAGTTACCAGGCAGTGATTTATGTCAAGCAGTAGCACATGTACACTTAGTTACCACAGTTTGTGTTAACAGCCATTGTAGGACTAGGCATTTTCCCAAAAAGTGAGGAAATGGTAATTATAGTAAGTTGTATATTATAAATAATGCATGTATGTTCCACATGAGCTCTGTGGGATTTGGGCCCAATTGCTAGACCATAGCTGCACAATCATTTATTTGGATTTTGTTGCAATATGATTGATAGTGTAGAATGATGGCAATGATGTAAATTACTAGTTGGCTGCCTTGAAAATTTCCGGACAGGTGGTGATTTCTTCTTTTTTGTGTGCTTGTCTAGTCTCGGCAGACACCAGAGGGTGAGTTTCTACCCCTTGACCAACTCGAACTGGATGTAGGCTTTAGTACGGGGGCAGATCAGCTTTTTCTTGTTTCTCCCCTCACGATTTGCCACGTGATTGATGCCAAAAGCCCCTTTTATGACCTATCCCAGCGGAGCATGCAAAGTGAACAGTTTGAGATCGTCGTCATCCTGGAAGGCATTGTGGAAACAACTGGTGAGTAAAACCATAGAAATAACATCACATTTCTTTAGTCTATAATGATGTTGTAGGCACCATAACTTGTCTCATATTGGGATAATAGCTGTGATTTAAAATGATGAAAGTAATGTCTTCTTAAACTTTTAACAATAAATTAATATTACTTTGAAATCAAGATTTACAATTGAAATCGGGGCATGTGTAATGCTAACTATGGAACTGTAACTGCTTAAAAAAAAAGAGGATGACTCTTTAGAAATTATTATGATGTTCTATTTTAACTGTAGATTTGAATTTCCTCTAAACATAATATTTCTTTAGAGACTTAAGGTTAAAATAAATTAAGATAATTACTGAACAGCCTGAACTCAGCATGCACTTTTTTGACATAAAGATGGTGATTTATGGGGTCATTGATAGACTGTACAAACTCAGTGGAAAACATCTTATGTGTGTGGAATAAGGGAGAATTTCTTTTTAAAATATTTGGGGGAGTTTTGGGTCACACCCTGTGGCACTCAGGGGTTACTCCTGGCTCTGTGCTCAGAAATCATGCCTGATAGGCTCAGGGGTCCATATGCTGGGATTTGAACCACCTTCTGTACTGGTTGATTGCATGCAAGGCAAACTCCCTTCTGCTATGCTATCTCTTTGGTCCCCTGAATTTTAATTTCAATGTAGGTCAGATTTTCCTGATGAACCATGACCCACATTTTTAATGTATTTTAGTTTTTTGTTTTATTATAGATACTTTCTTGTGTTATTCCTTAAGATGCAATATAATATTATTGCACAATTTTACCCAAAATAAACTTTGCTTCTTTCTTAGGAGAGTTGCCAGGCCAAGAAAAGTAACAAAAAGTAATGTGTACATGTATAAATGTATGTATGTGTCTACTACTAAAATCAAACATATAAAATATTTTTGCTTTCTTTTTAAAAGATGTGCTTAAAATGTTAATAACTGTGTATATAGTAATATTGAAAGTGATGTTGGTAATACCATAGATATATGTTTTATTCCAAGGTGTGAAAGTTATATAATCAAGGTGACCCATCTTCTGAAAAGTTTCTCTAAAGAAGCTGAGAAAGGCATGCCTTATTAATCTTTTACTTCTGACATATAATACCTTTCTTATAAGATATTTAATGACTAAAAGCTTCCTTAAAGTGAAAATGATATAACTAAGCTGCTTGTCATTTTACTATTATTATTTCTAGCACTTTGGTTTAAAGTTTTTTTGTTGTTAATGGCAGTGAAAAAAGACAATTCAATCTATACCTGGTGTTTGATTTGATTTTGATTCTTTATTTAATTCCTATAACTTAAGATTGAAAAAAACTTTATTCTGTATTCTAAAATTTCAAATCTTAGTATTGGAAAAATAGGGCAGCATAAGACCTTGCATGAAGCCTTACCCAGGTTTAATCTCCACTACCCTGTATGGTCCCTCAAGCACCATAAGGAATGATGCTTGAACACAGAGCCAAAGTAAGCCCTGAACACTTCTAGATGTGGTCTCACCCCTCTATAAAAAAAAGTCATATTGGGGCCCGGGAGATAGCATGGAGGTAAGGTGTTTACCTTTCATGCAAAAGGTCATCGGTTCGAATCCTGGTGCCCCATATGGTCCCCCGTGCCTGCCAGGAGCAATTTCTGAGCATGGAGCCAGGAGTAACCCCTGAGCACTGCCGGGTGTGACCCAAAAACCAAAAAAAAAAAAAGTCATATTGATACAAAAAGAAGCTAAAATCAAAGAGTGTTACATTTTAATTTCTATCCTTATTAACTTTTTAGAATTTAAATAGCAGAGGCTGCAATTTTCTTGCTTGCTCATAAGGTACCATGTGCTTTATTTTTCTCTTCATTGGAATGAATGGAATTTGTGTATTACAGGATAACTTTAACAATGTTTTACTAATCCTTCTTTCTCTAAGTATCTATTCATCCATTTGTCCATCCACCTATCTATTCATTTATTCGTCCATGTTCCTGTTTACTTCAGTTTGTGTGCATTTCTTTGTTGTTGTTGTTGTTGTTGTTGTTGTTGTTGTTGTTTTGGGAGCACACCTGACAACAGTGCTCAGGGGCTATTATTGACTCTGTGCTTAGAAATTACTGCTGACTTGGGGACCATATGGGATGCTGAGAATCAAACCCTGGTAAGCCATGTGCAAGGCAAACACCCTACCCACTGTACTATAGCTATGACTCCTTGTGTGCATTTGTTTTTATACTTTCCCACAAAAAACTCACAGTGCAATTAATAAAACCATCAAGAAGTTTAACAATTATATCATAATCTGCAGCTTATAGTTCATATTCACTGGAACAGTTTTTATCAAAGCTTTTGTGACTGTGGTTCAATATCTACTTAAGTATTAAGCCTTTACTTGTTTACTTCTGTTTCTAGTACTAGGATAAAATAGTTCTTACTTTGAGAAATTGACCTTGACATATTTGAACAATCCAGACCAGGTATTTTGTAGAAAGTCTCTTTAATTTATGTGAATGTTCTTTAGATATGAATTGATTTAATATTGAGTTTTTGCTTCTATTTGGACATTTTACAAGAATGCTGAAGTTGTTTGTTTTAATATTCCCCTATATATTTATAGTAAATTAGGACTGTAATTTGTAATGTCTGACAGGAATCCCATTAGAAGATTTATAACAGTAAATCTTTTAGGTCTAGAGTCGAATATATTTTCACCTTCCCTTTATATCTTTTAGACAATAAGCTGTGGAAAATAATATTTTCCACATAAAATTTGATTAGAGATTGAATTTTTTATTTACAGATTACCTTTTATGGAAAAGAGATTAAAGTCTGCTTCCTCTTAACCTCTTAATTAAGCTAATTTTCTAGATCTAATATAGCAAGACAAACAGCAAAAGCATTACTCATGATTTATAGAATTTATTTTGTGGAAAATTTATCTGACATTTTGTTTGTGTATATGCTCTCACTAATTAAATCTTTCACTGTTCAAACTAGCAAAGTCTGTCTATATTTCCAGAGCTCACTAAACTGGATAAAAACAGCATAAACATTTTTGTGTGCATATTTTATTTAATTTAAAATTTTATTGAGTATTTTTTAGGTTCATACTTAAAGGTATATTTTTCTTTATCCTTCCATTCAAAATAGTTTTTACTTTTATGATATTTATGGCTTAGACTAAAATGGAGAATTTTGAGATGTCTTTAAACACCAACATTGACATTTTTTATCTGTCATGTTTTTGGAATCAAAACTCTGTGAATAAGCTTTCCGACTTTAATTTGATGTTACTTTGCATTGCATTTAGTATCCAAATGTTCAGTTTTTATTAGTCATACAGTAAGTCTGTATCTGAATGTCTGTTGTATGTTCAAGGTATAATGATAGACTTTGAAAGCATATTATCAGATATAATGCTGACCAAGACAGAGGGTCTCTTTTACTTAAATACCCTACTTCTAGCACCACCTCTCCACCCCTTTCTAAGGATTGTATTCAAGTTAGAAAAAGAAAACTTGGAAAAAAATCAAGATATTTTTAGACAATGTGGGGAATTTTACAAAAGTTGTAACAGGTTCCAGAGCAATATTCTGACAATAAGGCACTTACCTTGCACATGGCCAGCCTGGGTTTGAGTCTGGTCACCTATTATGGTCTTCTGATCACCTTCGGGAATGATCCCCGAACATAGAAATAGGATAACTATTTATTCATGACCACTTCTGGATATGCCCCCAAATAACAATAATAACAACAACAAATAAAGCAACAAAACCAAGGTTATGAGACAAAATGCATAGAGGCTACTCTCAGTTCCTATTTAGAAAGGTTTCTCTGGGGTGTGAGTCCTAAGCAGATATCTAGTCAAGAATGATCTGGGTCATTTTTGAGCATAAGATGGCAGGTACAGTGAAAGCTGGTACAAAGGCCCTCAATTGAGAATCTGCCTGATTATTCCAGGAACTAAGAGAAGACAGGTGATTGGAACTGGATGAAAAATTAGAGGACAACATGAGACCTTTTCTGCACTAAAGAAAACTTCGTCAAGGATTGAAAAACGAAATCTTTATTTATAGGAAAGCAGTAATTTACTAACCTCAAGCAGTATATTTAAAGAAATGTTTTTCTCGTGATTTCTTAAAAAATGATCTTAAGATATATACAAAACTTTAGACTATTTTAACTTTTGTATCAATATCCTTCCATCCTTGTCTTCACCACACACACACACACACACACACACACACACACATATACACATACAATCTCTCCTTTTTCTCTCTCTGTACTTACTTTCCCCCTCTTTTTTTCTTGCTTGAGTACACACACACACACACACACACACACACACACACACAAATCTCTCTATTCTTTCTTTCCCACTCAAATCTCTCCACCCCCAGCCCATCCAACCCCTCCCCATTATACACAACTCACTTCACCTCAGACAGCGTCTGAAGACTTCTGATTGCATAATTTCCCACTTCTCATTGCTCTCATTTCAGCGAGAATGGCATGGAGTGGTTCAGAGAGGGAGGGATATTGTGTAATTAAGACTACTCTAGTTTCCTTGAAAGTTTCATCCTTCAGTGTCTCACTCAGAATAATTACTTCTCCTTTCCTTGGAAATACTTCTCAATGATCAGATTCAGGAACCCTTCCCTCTCGAAATGAGTTAGATTTTTACACCTCACAAGGATCACAAGCTAGCTCTTCATTCAATACCTTTGCTTCTTTGCTCAGCGAATTCCTAAACATGGTTACCTCTAACTCTTGCTCTCTTTGTTTCTTCTCCCAGGAGAGAGAGCAGTGCTAGAGGCAAACAGCATTGCAGATTTGGCTCATTAGAATTGAATGCTTTCAAACTTCAATCTGCTCTTTGCTGCTATTTGGCAGACTTTTTAATTGTCTTTTCTGTACTTCTCTGCTCTCTCCCAGTGGGATCTATTTTAGACCTTTTCTATGCCCCCAGTCCCAGCTGTCCTATCTTTTCCTTGGCATATCATTTCACCACCTATTCTATCAAAAGAAAATCAAAAGCTACACTTCAGTTTTTATACATTTTGAGCTCTTGTCCTGTTTCCCCTCATTTATTTTCTTTTTTCTTTCTTTACGTGTGTGTGTGTGTGCGCGTGCGTGCACGCATGCACATTTGGTTGGAGAAGAATCTATTATCTCTCTCCCAAACCATCTCTACTAGAGCTAATTGTGTTTTGCGACAACTATGATTTAAATTCCAATATTTCACGTATATGATACATAGAATTGTATCCACGACTATTTTCTCTTACAATTTTTTTATTTGTGGAAAAAAATTTCCATTATACGCAGAGTTCTTCTGGGGGTTCAAAATACATTTCCTCCTTTCTCTTTCTTTTTTGTTTCTTCTCATTTTACGTGTCCAGTTAATCTATCTTGCATCACTGCCCAATATTGTCTATTAATGCTTCCTAATGTCCACCCTTCCTTTCTGTTCTTTAGATTCCAGATACAGTTCTATTTGAGGGGGAGGGCACAGCCAACAGCACCCAGGGGTGCTCCTCATAGGGGGCCATATGAAATCCAAGGATCAAACCCAGGTGTGGTCCTGAATGTATGGGGCTCAGATTGGTGCAGAGCTGCTTGAAGCTTGGGGTCTCCAGGGCTATGCCTTGGAGCATTATGCTAGTTGCATTGTGGTATGAATTATTGAATGTAAGACTCCATGACTACAATATGGGATGAGCTATAATGCTTGTGTAATTTTTCTGACCCCTAAACAATATGCTGACCTAGTTGACATGTTCCTTAGCAAATAAAATTCTTTTTATTTTATTTTATTTTTTTGGTTTTGGGTTTTTGGGTCACACCTAGTGGTACTCAGGGGTTACTCCTGGTTCTGCTCTCAGAAGTCACTCCTGGCAGACTCAGGTGACCATATGGGATGTGAGGATTGGAACCACCATCTGGTCCTGAATCGGCTGTGTGCAGGCAAATTCCCTACACTGTGCTATCTCTATGGCTCCTAAAAGTCTTTTTTTTAAGGGCACTTATATATTTATATAAGAAACAGAAAATAACATAAAGGACTTTATTTTTAATGTTAAAAAGTGAGAAGTTTCAAGTAAAAAAAATTGAAGAAGCAAGGCAAAAGTACTTGAAAGTACAGGGAAATAAAAATGGACTGTAGAGAAGTTATTCTACTTGCATTTTTATATGATAGCTTCCTCAATGGCAGATACCTGGAAGACAGCCATCTAGACAGTGGGATCAGCAGTTGTCAGTGGTCCAAGGGAACAGGGCACCTGTAGGTTAATCTTGCTAGCTATGTAATATCTCTCAATTCAGCTCCTCCTCAAGCCCACAGTGTAGTTTCAGTAGTTATCTCAGGATTAGGGTTAGTACATAAGATGCAATATTAGTCACTTTTTCCAGAACACTTTAAGCCCATGTTTTTCTTTACTAATTCATTAAAAACACCCTAGTCTGAGGACTTTTAAGCATGCTTGCTTATTTTATTAAAATGAAAAGTTACTTATAAGCAAAATAATATTTATTTTAAATTTCACTTTTAATAATGTTGTTGATTGTTAATATTTCGAGTGTCCACATTCAGGTATTTCATTGTTATACTATATGTGTTGTTTTGAAACTTACTTTTGTACATGTATTGATACTGGTGGAGGTGATGCAATATTAACATCACATATCAAATTATAGTACTATACAATTTTTAATGGATATATTATATGATAAAATATTTATAGTTTTTATTACCTTTTCTCTAGTTTGGGGTTCTTAGACACTTCTGTTTTTATAAATGAAATGTTTTCAGAGTTCATAAATTTTAATCTAGCATCAGCTTCACTATTTTTTAGAAATTCGAATGGAACTCTCGAGTAAAAAGCTGAAAAGATATGTTGAGGTTAAATGTCTGCATCAGCATTGCTATCAGTAAAATACGAACTTGATGAAAGTATTCGTTTCTTAGAGCTTGCCAATAATTAGAATTGTTTTTATTTTTTTAGTAATTTGATAGTATGTGCTTTGGGGATTGTTTGGTTTTTTGCTGTTGGGATTTTTTTTTTTGGTTTTGGGCCACACCCCATGGCACTCAGGTTATTCCTGACTCTGTACTCAGAACTCACTTTTGGAAGGCTTGGGGGACCATATGGGATGCCTGGGATTGAACCCTAGTCTATCCCAGGTCTGCAAGGCAAACACTTTATTGCTATGCTATCGCTCCAGCCCAGTTTTTGTTTCTTATTGCCAGTGAAATTGAAAATATTATAGCAGTTTATTGAGTCTTATATAATAAATTCTGTTGACATTGCCATTTTGTTTCCAATAATATGATTGTATAAACTCCTGATATTAGTATATATTTTAATAAAAATCTCTTTTAATAGATTCTGTATTGTGTGTATAATTATTCTATCACATTCATTTCACATTTGACTTATTACATCTCTAGAATAACAGTAAAGTTCCAAATTGATTTAAGACTTTGCTTTTTGTTTTTTTTTTTAATGTCAAGAACCAGAGGTTCTCAAGAAATACTTCTAATCACTTTGCTCTCATTTTAAAATTCCTCTTTTTTATTGTTCTTTTTGTGTTCCTGGTTATTCTTATTTTAGTGGGGGCTGTACCCTGCAATTCTCAAGGTCTATTCCTGACTCTGTGCTCAGGGATTACTCTGGGTAGAGCTAAGGAAATCATATAAGATGCTAGAGATCAAACTGGGTTGGAAGCATGCAAGGCAAATGTCCTATCTGCTGTATTGTTTCTCTGGCCCCAGATTGTTTTTTATATTAAATGAATCAATACATTATTTGTGATTTTCCATGTCAGGTGTCATAAAAATGATTGAGGAGAAAGCCTACAACTCAGAGAGATCAAAGTTAAATTAAATTGAGTACATAAAATATACGTAACATATGTACACACACACACACACACACTCAGGCTATTGTGGAATTCTGAGATTTACCTTGGAGAAGGATGCAATCCCAGAGTAGTTAGTAAAAAAGAAGTTCATTGGGAGGATAAAGGGAGCTGTACATTCGGGTCAAAGAGACTGAAAGTGAGAATTCATTATCTTCATGAAATAATATTTATTATTATGTTTTGTGTATAGAATAGGTGAAAAGAAACTAATTGAAGATTAATTGATATCCAAGTCATAGTTCAGATTTTTTTTAATAGCATCAGCAAGGAGTTTGGAGGATTTTGAATGCACTGATCATACTTGAAGGATCTAAAGAGACCTCTGGCTGAGGGTAGAGGATGGATTGAGGAAGGTTGAGACCGGAGACAGACCAGTTATTAGGCTGTTACAATAGGCCAGACCAGAGATAATTGGCTCCTGCATGAAATTGTCTGGCTCAGGCAACTGTGTGTTGAAAATAACGAAGGACCTCTGGTTTCAAAGTTGTTACATATGATTAAACAGGAATGGGAAAAGGCCTCGGAATTTTTCTCACTTTGAAGATCCACTGGTACTTAGAAAAAGCCAAGACATACAGTGAGATTAGGCAAAGAAATGTTGGACTAGGGTATGGGGAATAGTTTGAACAATTAATACTTTTTCTTACTAGTGAAAAATGGAAACTTTTTTTTTTTCCTTTGTTTTTGGGCCACAGCCAGTGACTCTCAGCGGTTACTCCTGACTATGTGCTCAGAAATCTCTCCTGGCTTGGGGAACCATATGGGATAGCTGGGGATCAAATCGCAGTCTATTCTAGGTTAGGGAATACAAGGTAAACACCCTACCACTTGCGCCAATGCTTCAGCCTCATAAACTGAAACTTTTTTTTATGAATGAATCACACGTGAATAACTGAGATGTGGCTTTAATATTTTGTTAATGTATCAAATGTATTTAGCCTTATTAATTGAAATTAATCATTACTCCTTTATGATACACCAGGAGACAGTGAAGTAAAGTAGAACTCTTTTTACCCTTGAGTAATACTCATTCTACTTCTTTGTATGCTCAGAATCATTAGTCTTGATGAGCAACTTTTATTGTTTTTAGTCAAGATCCAAATATGAAGATTCTTGTTTAGCTCTCTTATTCCCCTGTCCCTACCCACATTGCTGTTGTCTTTTAAAATGGTTGCTGATGAATGGCTGGAGCAATAGTACAGCAGGTAGGATACTGTCTTGCATGGGTGGCTGGCCTGACTCATTATCTGGCATCCTGTATGGTTCCCACAGTCCTCTAAGAGTGACTTGAACAAGGAGTAAGCTTAGAACAAAGCAATAGCCACAAACAAACAAACACAAAACAAAAAAAGTTGCTGATAAGCTGGAGTGTTTGCCATGACTGCCAATTCTAGGTTGACTCCTAGTTCCTCACTCACCTCCAGATCTGGTTTCTGAGCAGA
The DNA here is from genome assembly GCA_004027635.1 of Crocidura indochinensis. Classification (NCBI taxonomy): domain Eukaryota; kingdom Metazoa; phylum Chordata; class Mammalia; order Eulipotyphla; family Soricidae; genus Crocidura; species Crocidura indochinensis. The sequence goes on from PVKC010013942.1 coordinate 10,394, forward strand.
GAGCTATGAGGAAGGCCTACTCATAGGGAAGTATGCCACCGCCCAAAACCCCAAAATTTAAAACACAAAATGAAATATTTATTGGTATTTTACAAGTTTCTAAAAATTATCTGATGTTTCTAAGTCCTTAAAAATAAAAGTTCACAACACATGCTTCTGTAGGTTGAAATTGCAGATCTCCAACTACACTGCTCAAAGTAACTTCTATGATTACACAGGCTTTGGGGGATATTGGGCCATAATAGTGATACTCCCAGTTTTGTGCTCCACAGTTGCTTTAGTGCTTCCAGGGATTAAAAAGACATTGCCTGCATACAAGAAATATCTTTCTAGTCCCTCTTTATTGATTATTGAGATTATATTTCCTTTTTTAAGAATAATGTCAGTAGAAATAAAGCAAAAATATTATGGGTGTATATTCTGATGAATATAAGCATTACATTATTTTTTTTGCAACTGAGTAACTTTCATTATAATTCGCAACTGTTTTGTAAAATTCTTTGCCCTAGCATTTCTTTTGATAGGCATGACGTAGGTTGTTCTGTAACTGAAAGCTTTTCTGATGTGAGATTCCATCTTTTGGAAGCCCCTAGAAAAACTGAAAAGGGTGGTCACACTACATAGAAGTTTAAGAATAGCTAGGCTTCCTAAAATGAGTTTCAATTTAATGGTGAAAGTTCCTTTATTTATTGTGAAATGGGTTTTCCAAATGAATTATTGTGTAGATTCACCATTTTCATTACTTAACCTTTGTCAACAATGAAGTCTAATTAATAAAGATAGAGTTGGATCTTCAGTGGTAAACTTAATATATAATATAACCATCTGTTGCTTTTCAATGATTCAAGTCATAAACAAAAATGAACATTACTTCAATAAAATACTAAGTTGTTTTTACACATTATATTCACGATGATCTTTATAGAAGATTTAATTAGTACAATTCTTAGATGCAAACTTCTTAATTGCATTATTTTACTAGAGACTGTTTGGAGTAAATTATTGTCCGTGAAGTGGATTAAGGAAATCTGATTCTAGTCCATCGCTTCAACAACTCGTCCATGACTACATAGGAAAGCTGGTGCTATATCTTTTGTAAAATAGTCTAAGGCTGATATGAATAAAAGAAATAAGAAATCATTATGGGTGATGTAGTTTATTGCTGAAAGACATCTGGACACTTAAATAGGGAAACTTTTGTTTAAGATGTAATAAGCCCAATGATAAGTCCCTTCTGAGATAAGATGCAAATTAACTCATTTTCAGAGATTTTAAAGTTGAAGTTTTGGGAATTGTCGATCTGCTTTGGAATTCTATAGGATGCTTATTAAAGTTCTGACTACTAGATACTTGCCTAGACCACTGTTTCTCAACCAGTGATGGTATGACCCTTTGAACACATAGAAATTCCAAAGAGATCACAGGTAAAAATCACATAAAGGAGGACCACAGCATGAGACTAAGGGCCACTGGTAGGACAGAGGCCATAAGAAGTAGATTAAATAAGATGTCCACAGTTAAAATAAAAGGTTGTAAAATGCTGTCCTAAACTTACCTAGTATTTGTTACCTAGATTTTTCCTACTGTTGACATGGCTGGTGATTGTGAACCAGAAAAAATTTTTATATTTTTATCAGCATGTGAATCCTGTTTATTATGAACAGTAAAGGTGCGTAGAACAGAAAACCACTTCTAAATATGACTAACAACAGGAAGAATAAGAAGGAACTTTCAAGTTTGAGAATTCGTCAGTAAATTGGACAGCTACAAATTACTCTTCAGGAAATTGGAAAGCTACTGAATTAACTATTCCAACCACAGTATTATTTAAAATTTTTCATTTTAGTCACTATGATTTAAAATTTAACATTGCTCTTAATGATAGGGTTTTGTGATTATAACAAACCACCAAATAGTCTATTTCCCTCCACCATTGTCTCATCTTCCCTTTCACTCCATCCCCCATCCCATCACCAGCCTTTCCCACCTCCACTGTCCTGGTAAGCTTAGTTTTGCAGATCAGCTCTAAGTTTCTGTTGTCTTTGGCTTTTTTTAAATTCCCCTATTATGCTTCTTTATATCTCATATATGAGCAGATCATTCTAATCTCCCTTTTTATATTTGGCTGAGTTCACTCTATGATATTCTTCAGTTTCTCCCTGTAGTGGCAAATTGTGTGAGTTCATCTTTTCCTATCGCCTAGTAGTATATTACATTGTGTGTGTCATAGTTTCTTTACTATAGTTATTTTTAATCCAGCTCTCTGTTATTGGACACTTGATTGTTTTCAAATTTTGGCTATTGAAGTACAGTATCTTAAACCCATAGCATTGCATATGATCCCTGGAGCATCACCAGGAATGAGCCCAGAGCCAGTAGCCCCAAAACACCACCAAGTGTGGCCCCAAATAAAACCTAACCAAACACCACCTTAGCTCCCCTATATTGGCATGTGATATATTGTAAAAAATAATCTGACTCTTATTTCTGAAATCTTTACAAATAGTAGAACCTTTGGTGTAGATTTAGACTGTGTTAATCAATGTGACCAAATGCAAAATAATTCGGATAGGAAACAATAAAGCCAGGATAATGAATTGAGATGCATGGCTATTTATCATTGTAATCAAGAACAAGATGTGATGCAATTGTGGAACATTTTGTAAAGATGCAATATACTTGTCAAACAAGGATGTTAGTGATACTCACATAGGGAGAGTGTTTTGATCATCATAACTGCTACACAAGCAGTAGACCAGAATGCTTTGTGAGGTTATTTATTGTTTTATAGGAGAAAGTACCATTAAGCATACTGCTGAGTTCAAAAGGATAACTTGTCATAATTTTACACAAAAACTAAGCTACCTATTAATCATCAAAGCCAAACCCTTTGATAATTTTCTTTTCTTTGGTAATTTTGTGGAGATGATTGAAATTAGATAGAAATTTGCTTTTAAATGTAGCTATAGTAATATTTGAAATCCACAAGATGAAATTTCTATGAAAAATAATGATTCGATTCCCATTTTGACATCATTTCATTTTTGATTAATTTTCATTGTTCTCTCATTGCCTAGACTCTATGTGGAAAAGAGCAAAGATTGTTGACCCATTCAGTGAATACAGAGACTAGAAAAAATTTCATGTGAAAAATTAGTGTTGCTGCGCTTATTACTGCTTTCAGAAATAAAGTTAAAAAATAACTGATTTCATAAGTGTCATTTTAACATAATTAGTTATGGTAAAACAGTGCTGTCACAGCATTGAGAACTTTATATGGAGCAGGGAAAGAGCAACAATTCATTGACCCAGGGTGACTTTCCTTAGAATATAATCTTACTTGCATTGATTTATGTGGGATATTTGTTGACCTTTTCATGCCACAAATATACTGATAAGCCTGGGAATAACTCTAGTAATTTCTGTTGTCTAATTCAGAAAATAGTGAATGATGTCTAATATCACTCAGAGAAGTGAATTGATCTAAAAACTAGCAGCAAAGAAAGAGCATTTTATTGTCCTTTAAATTTGTCAAATTTATTTTTCTGTATTTTTAAGTAATTTGTGGTTTTTCTTTTCTTTTCTTTTTTATAATTTTTTTTGGTCATACTTGGTGGTGCTTACTTAGTCCTGATTCTGTGCTCTGATGGGACACAAAGGACTTCATAATGTTCTTGGAATTGAACTCTGATGGGCCACATGCAAAACAAGCATCCTTTCATTGTACTATTTCACCAGCCATCTAAACAGAATTTTGTTATAACTTTAATTCTCTTACTTTGTTTAATTTGATCTTAACTTAAATTATTAGTTAGGTTGTAAAATGACTTGCCATAGAATTTTAGAGACATCTTTAGTCCTGGTAGAACCAAACTTGTATGTATATCTAGCTGCAGGTATATTCTGATTGTTTGGAAAATATTCATTACATGCTAGTCTAGCTTAGGGAATGGAGATTCACATGATTCAATCACCAAAGGTTTGAACCTTCTGAATAGAATGCATATTTGTTTGCAGATGAACTCTCAGCACATTTTAGGACGTTTCTGCACTAAGGGTTTACTTTCTGACTCATGCTCCTGACTCAGCAGTACACTTGAAATGGCTCCAATTCTTCCATATTTGGCAGCACTAGTTAGAAAATGTAGAGAGAAAAATGATGTAGCTTCTTTGTATGTGTGTATTTATTCAGATTAGCATTACTGGCTCTAAAAATGTCTTAGCATGTGCTATCTGCTTCTTTCTGTTTTGCTTTGCTGTACATTTCTCCTATCTATCATTTTTAAAATATATTTCACATATACATTATATATGCACATATATATTTGACTTGGGGGCTACAATCAGTGGTGTTCAAGGCTTCCTCCTGGCTCTGCACATAGAGATCACTCCTGCTATAGCTTAGGGGACTATATAGGACTCAAGAATTCAACTTTGTTAGACCGTGAATAAAGCAAGTATTCTACTCCCTGTATTATCTTTAAGGACTTTTGTTTATATTTTTAGATATTAGATGCAAAGCTTTGTTAAACTTACATGATTTAGCTCTCTCATTTTAGCTACGCCTTAGATTTCATACAGTGCAAAGAATGGTGAGTCTAATAGTTATCCTTTATGAAAAAATTGAGATGTACTTAAATTTCTAATTTAATTTGTTAAAACTGAGAACAGACATTGGCATTGAAGTTTTTATCATTTCTTCTATGCAATACACTGACAATCTGAATTTTTAAAAATTAAATTATTAGATATTGTTTAAATTCAGTCTTACAAGCTGAAATGAGCTTATCTGTTAAATGTATTTAAAACTCGATTAAAAACAGGAGTGGAACCTTTAAAAAAGTATCATCTTAAGTCCTATCTTTTATTAAACAAATGTTTAAAGATATTTTTTAAAATACTTTTTATTTGAAATGATTATTTAATATTTAATATGTAATTTAAAGATAAATTACACTTTAGTGAGACCCTTGTTTAAGGTCATCATTTTACAAAAATGAAAAACATCATTCCTGAAAAAAAATTCCCATTATATAAAATCAGTCATTGCAGTAGAATGAACTAATGTGCTTTGAGTTTTCTTCTGTCATTTTCAGTAGCAACAGTGTTTTATTTAATTAAATGTACTTTCAAGTACATTTTCAAGTACATACCTACTTTAAAATAATTCAGAAAGGCAGATTCTTCTCTTCCTCCTCCTTTTTTTTCTCCTTCTCTTCCTCCTACTCTTCCTTTTCTTCTCCTTCTATTTCTCCTTCTTCCTCTTCTTCCACTCCTCCTCCTCCTCCTCCTCCTCCTTCTTCTTCTTCTTCTTCTTCTTCTTCTTCTTCTTCTTCTTCTTCTTCTTCTTCTTCTTCTTCTTCTTCTTCTTCTTCTTCTTCTTCTTCTTCTTCTTCTTCTACTTCATCTAATTTTTCTTCTTTTTTCCTTCTCTTCTTCATAGATTCTTCTTTCTCCTCCTCTTTCTTTCCTTCCCCTCTATTTCCTTCTCCCCTTCATCTCCTCTTCCACCTTCTCTTCCTCTCCTCTCTCCTCCTCCTCCCCCTTCCTCTTCTCCTCTTCTCCACCTCCTCCTCTTTCTCCCTTTTTTGGCTACATCTGGCAGTTCTCATTGCTTACTCTTATCTCTTAGCTCAGGAATCACTCTATATGGGATGCTGGGGATTGAAACAGGTCGGCTTTGGCTTTGTGTAGGGCAAACACCCTATCCACTCTGCTATTGCTTCGATCTAATTTTTTTAAGGTATGTCAACAATCACTTCTCTCTAAGGTACTGAAATCAGATCAGATCAAATGAGACCATCGTGTTGCCTAAATAAATAGAAAGCTAGTCAAGAGGTTTAGTTTCTGTATATCTGTCCTTGAACAACACTGCTATCTCTATTTTAAATAATCCAATAACTCCCTGCCAGAAATGAATAAGGAAGATTTTTGCTGTTATTGTTGGTTTTGGTTTCAGAGCTACACCTGGAAGTGTTCAGATCTTATTCCTAGCACTGTGCCGAGTTTTTACTCCTAATGGTGCTTAGATGGCAGGGATGGGGTGAAAGGACCATAACATTCACCAGTGATAGAATTGGGATTGTCTGAGTGCATTTCATGCTCCCTAAATGCAGTTACTAATCATGTTCTACTATATCTGCAGTTTTAATGAAAAAACGGCATGATTAGTAATAGTATTTTAGGGAGAAAATTTCACTGTGATTGAGTTTTGACACTAACAATTAGCATGGCATACAGGCAAGGATGGGGGAAGGGGGCATTAGTGGTGGGAATGTTGCACTAGTAAAGGAAGGTATTCTGTTTATGACTGAAATCCAATTACAAACATTCTTGTAATCATGGTGCTTAAAAAAGATTTATATACAATTAAAAAAAAGAGAAGAAAAATGGGCCAAAAATTACAGTTATGCACAGTAATTCAAAAGAAAGGTGGCAATATATTGCTAGGACTAGTTTTGAAGAGGAAGCATTCTCTTTTGGTTAGGATATAGAGGATGATTTTATGAAAATTTGAACTATGTAAAAATTTCAGGTTCCTCTTGATAAGATTTTAGGCTTGGAGATGAAAGACATTGAATAGAACAGGCTTAGGGTATAAAATGTAGCTAACCTGTAGTAGATTTTCTTAATTTAGATTTGGACTACAGAAAGATATAAGGAATAAAGATAGAAGAAAGGCTATAAAAAATGGGAAGATAGTAAATAACTTTTATGAGCTGAAAAAGAAGGTATCTGGTATATTAGCAGTGATAACTATGATTAGATTTGTACCTAATGTCATGAACATTAATGTGTATAATAAATAACAGTAGTGTATATAACGCTGTTTTTCTCATTTTATTGTGATCTGTTCATTTTGTTCTTCCTGAGACAGGAAAGATAGGCTAATAGATACAGTTTGAATTCATTTAGTTTATGAAAAATGCTCTACATCAGCATGCTTGGTACATTTTATAAAACAGATGAGATATACTTGGCACATCAGTAAAACTAGACCGTTTTCAATGATGATATGATTTTTTAATTTAGCTTGTTCAAAGGTGTATTTCTTAAAGTGTTTAAAAACTTAGAATGAATTTCACATCAAAACATGATCTTTTGATACTCCCCACATAGTGATTTTAAAAAGTAAGGTGTCAAATTAAATTTAGAATTTAAAAATACCTCTTTAGAAGAAGTTTGTGAAGGTGTTTGATTTCACTCAATCATAAACTTTTACTATAGCATTTAAAATCAGATTCTAGACAGTACTTTTAAATTATGATACACTAGTATCTTAAGAAGTAAAATTATGATTATGAGAACATTTTTAATCTCAGAAATTTACATATATTAAGCTAATTGCAGGCTCTGTGTGACAATAAAATTTAAAAGTGATTAACAAATTTAATAGTGATATAGCTTTGTATATTAGTTAAGTGTTCAATTAATAAGGTTATGGGAGTATTTGAGCCTATAAAATACTGAAGTATATATGTATCTTTATATGTTTTTCTTCTATTGAGCTTGCTGCAGTTTAACCAAGAACTACTATCATTATTTTGAAGTACTAAGAATAACACAGCTTAATAATTGCTAGCAATGTATAAATTCTATTGTAGTTTTGAATAAAGTAAGTTTCAAATTTATTTAGACAGTAAAATAAAAAACATAGGCACATCAATTTTTCATTTTTTGATATATTGCCAAGGACAGCTTAAGGTGTTTGCATTTCATTCACATGCATAGGTTTTTGTTTTTGCTTCTGTTTGGGGGCCAGTTTAGATTGTCCTCAGGATCTATGATCAAAAATGTGTTCAAGGAACATAAGTGGTGCCAAGAACAAAACCTAGGTCTGCTGCAAGCAAACAAGCAAGAACCATAACTTTTATAATATCGCTCTAGTCCACCAAGCAGTGTTTTTCAATCTACAAGCAAAAGTGAAATAAAACATAACCCATTGAAAAATTTCTTCCCAGACTCATTATATTCCACAGAAGTGGGTTTATTGCCTTTTATTATTAATTTTTTCATTCTTCAACATAAAATTAGAAAATTAGTTTTCTACTGGTTAGAAGAATAAAATTAAATATGATGAAAATAAATGCTTTTTCAGTTAGATTATACAATGTTTTACTTCACGTTATTTATAAATATGCATAAACTTTACTTTTATTTTTGCCATTTTACAGCATTAGTGCAGGACTGAGATATATGAAGTACTGTTTGAAGAGTTTTTAGTGACAGAAAGACTTTTAATGTTTTCATTAGAAGATTGCATGATTCTTAATAACCATTGTACAAAAATTATTTTCTTAGACATTTAAAGATTTATTTCAAGAGCAGGTGTAGCCTGATACCCAATACATGCTTTTCAGTGCAACTGCTGCCCAAGACCCAAGGCTACTGGTTTTAAGACCAATCCACCAGAAGGGTCTGCAGAAGTCACATGAACGAAGGTGTGCTGGCTTCTCCCACAAAGGGAAGAGCCAGAGGAGCCTTTTTGGCTCTGCTTCACTTCATGGCTGAGCACATATCCTAGTCAATCAACCATAGCACAGCACACAGAAAACATCACACTACAAAAATGAAAATGGGGAAGCAATAAGGCCAACACCATGTTTGGAGGATGAAGATGGCAGCTCTGATAATCTGAAAAGTGCCAACCACATATTTATCTCTCACATAAGGAGCTTAGAAAAGAAATATGGAAGATGTTCATAGAACTCAAAGAAATCATGGATTGAGCTAAACAAATCACAAATAAGAATCAAGAGAATATGAAAACAGAAATGCAAAAGTTCTAAACTTAAATAACAGGTTTGAAAAACTCAGTGTACAAAATGAAAACCTCACAGGAAACCCTCTCCAACAGAGACACATGTAGCTAAGGACTGAATCACTGAGCTGGAATATGGGACGCATAACAACTCCATATAACAGAGGAGATTGGAAAAAGAGTTTTAAAACAATCAGACAATGAAAAAATCCTCAAAGAATGTGTACAGATGAGAATGGAAGTCTTTGATAAACTTAGAAGGCACAGTGTAAGAATCATGGAGCCTCAGAAATCCAGTAAAAAAAATTCCCATGAAATCATTAGTCAAGGACTTAATTGCAGAGAAACTCCCAGAGCCAAAGACTGCATGCAACCAAATCCTGTATGCCTGAAAAGTATGAGCTTAAAAAGATCTGAAGAAAAACAGCCCCAAACACATCTTAGTAACAATGACAAATCCCACAGATAGGGATAGAAAACAGAAAGCAGTAAGACAAAAAAGGGGAAATATATTCAACAGAGTATCCTTAAAATTTACAGCATATCTGTCACAAGAGACTCTCAAGGCCTGAAGGTACTGATGGGATATAAGGACAAAACTCAATGAAATGAATGCTATGCCTAGAATACTTCACCAAGTCAGACTCATATTCAGGTCTGAAGAAAGCTTCATGGACAAACAGTAGCTCAGAAACATTGCACACTCATAATCAGTCTTAAAAGACAAACTGAGAGGTCTAGTTTCAGACAAAACAAAAGAAGAGATACATCAAAGTCCTACATAAAGGTGGCACTAGATCTCATAGCAATTATCTCTCAAAGTCAATAGACAAAATGCACCAGTTATGAGACAGAGAATGGTAAAATGGATCAAAAATCTGAATCCAACATTCCGCTGCCTTGAAGAACACATCTGGATATTCAGAAGAAACATAGACTCAAAATCAAAGTTTGGAAGACAACATCCAAGCAAACAACTCCCTTAAAAAACTGGAGTGGCATATTAATATCAGATGATACAAACTTTAGGCTTAAAAATTTTATAAGGGACAACAATGGATATTTTGTAATAATCCTAACAAATTGGATCCAATGCCTCTTCAGAAAGGTCATATATCATGACCAATTAGGATTCATTCAGGAAATGCAAGGATGCCTTAACATATGCAAATCAATCAACATAATACACTGTGTCAACAAAAGAAAAAATAAAAACAATATGGTCATATCAGTAGATGCAGAGAAAGCATTTGATAAGGTCCAATACCCATTCATGATAAAAACTCTCAACAAGTTTGGTATGGAAACTTCTCAATTAGTCAAAGCTGTTTACCACAAGCCAATGGTAAATATTATACTCAATGGAGATAAAGTAAAAGTCTTTTTTCTAAAATCTGGTACAAGACAAGGCTGCCCTCTTTCACCACTCCTATTTAACATAGTACTAGAAGTACTCGTTCCAGCAATTAGGCAAGTAAAAGATATCAAGCGCATACATATAGGACTAGACTAGACAGCATTCCCACCAGAAGTAAATGAGAATTCCATTTTCCCCACATCACCAGCAGAACTATTGTTCATGTTCTTTGTGATGTGTGACAGTCTCTGTAGTGTGAGATGGTACCTCATTGTTGTTTTGATTTGCATCTCCCTGATGATTGGTTATGTGGAGCATTTTTTTTCCATATGCCTTTTGGCCATTTGTATTTCTTACATGAGGAAGTGGGGAGAAAGAAACTCTCATTTACTTCTGGTGGGAATGCTGTATAGTCCAGCCTTTTTGGAAAACAATATGGAGATTCTTCAAAAACCTGGAAATTGAGCTCCCATATGATCCAGTGATTCCACTCTTTGGGATAATACCCTAGGAACACAAAAACACAATACAAAATATGCTTTTTTCATATCTATATTCATTACAGTGCTATTTACCTATATTATTGCAGTTCAAAATGTCTCTCATTCAGCCTTGTCTACTACAAAATTTTACTTTTTAGAACTTAGATCCTTTCTAAAAGTCTGAAAGTTATATTTTACAAGCTTTCATTTACTGAAAAATAGTGTTAATTTTTCATTTATCTCTCAAAGTTATCCTGATAATTCAAAGAGATGGTATAAGAAAATGTCTTTAAAGTATTTTGTCTTCCATTTTATTTATTTTTTAATATTTTATTTAAACACCTTGATTATAAATATGGTTGTGATTGGGTTTTCCATTTTATTTTGATTTAGCATACTCAGAGGTGTGATTCTGCAAGGGTCACTCTTTGCAGCTTTGGGTATCATATGAAGTTCGGGTGACCCTTCCTACTTGCTATGTAACTCTGAGTCCCCCTTATAAATATTTTGGGGGGAGGTGTTTGGGCCACACCTGGTGGCACTCAGATAATTACTACCATAAATTACTTCTGGTAGGCTCAAAGATCATATGGAATGCTGAGGACCAAACTTAATTTGGTCACACTCAAGGCAAAAGCCCTGACTACATGTGACTGGTGCGGTGGAGCAAATGGTTGGGCATTTGCCATTTGCCTTGCATGCAATGACCTAGCACAGACCGAGGTTCGATCCCCTGGCATCCAATATGGCCCTTCAAGCTAGTAGCAATTTCTGAGCACATAGCCTGGAGTAAACCCAGTATCACTTGGTGTTGCCCTTTCAAAAAAGTCCAGTCTACTGTGTGGTCACTCTGGCCACAGTGTCTTCGTTTTTGGCTCTCTTTTACCCCTGTCTGTGACTTTTATAAATATATAGATCAATATTTTGTGTTTTTACTTCTAATTTTCTTTATAAATACTTTATAAATTTTCTTATACCTAATTTTATTGTATTTGTTCTTGCAATATTCTTAACTTTCCATCTACTCAGAGAAGCTGATGACCTGAAAATTAACTAATGGAAAGAATATAAATATATATTTTTTTAAATGTACCTTTCAGTATTTAAAGATTAGTGTAGAGGGTTGGAAGGTAGTTCAAACATGCTTTACCTGAGTAAACACTGGATTCATTCCAAGTACCATATGGTCTCCCAAGTACCATACCACCAGGCATGGCCCTGGTAACGCAGTATTTAGCCTTCATATCAATACAGCAGGATCAAGTATCACTGGAATGACCCTTAGGCCTATGGGGCACTGCCAGGAAATCATCACATTCAGACACTCCTGTCCCTTGAAATAAAAGTACTGTAAATCTTTTTAGATGGTTTCTAATATTAATTATTTAATTTTATTAAAACCATAGGTTATGGAGGTTATAAATGGGATAACCTTTTAAAAATGGCATCTATGACTGCATGCCAAGCTGTGTGGTAAAAAGAGGACTTAATTAGTTATCGCTTAACTGGCCATACATATCTTTGCCAAGTAATTTAAGATACAGATGTATTTTAAAATGTGTCCCTTACTTTTTCCATATTTT
>PVKC010013943.1:0-22558 GCA_004027635.1 Crocidura indochinensis
AGGACAGGAGGGGAGAGGAGGGGAGAGGAGGGGAAGGGAGGAGAGGAGAGGAGAGGAAAAGGGAGGGGAGGAGTGGAAAGGAATATTGGTCTGTTTACAAGAAATAACTCAAGAGGCAGTCCTGGTTCTTCACATCAATTTTTTTCACCCAAATTGCAACCTATATAATTCCTGTTTAACTGAGGTCCAAATTATTCTTCATATTTAATTTATTCTCTTCAAAATTTATTTTCAATTAGAAAAGTAGAGAAAAAATTAAGCAAAGAAATATTGATTTTAAATAACTGATTATATCCTTCTCTCAATATAAATTTTCTAATTAAATTAAAATTAATTAAAATCCAGGAAATTTAGAAGATTGAATTGTGAAACTTACCAAGAAAGAAACCACTGAAACAAACAACAAAAAATTTGAAATTTTGTTTGAAAAAAGAGGTTCTCCCTTTCCTTCAGAAAGCACTTGACGCTTTTGCAATGACAGATAAATAAAAGCAAACAACATGCCATAAAAGACTACCTAAAAAATAAGAAAAAAAAATTTAAACATCTGATTTTTGGTCAACAGCAAAAATATTTGGCAATCTAGTAAATTTGTATAAAACTAAGTAGATAAAAGCTTAACGACTCACGATTTCTATGAAGGATTTAAACTTCAAAAGTAGAAATTCAAGCAATGGAATAAATGTAATAACTGTTTGGAATCATTAACACTAGCTAAGCAACTTCTTGAGTAACAACGTGAGATTAAGAAGGTCAATTTTTAGCAGTTCAATGCAGCCAGTAAAGAAATAAAGTCATTTAAAAATAATAAAAAAATTGTAAGCAATGATAAAACTTAAATAAACAACCAAAATAAAACATTCTGCACTGGTACTTTGAAATAACATAAGCAACAATAACCACTAAGAGCATGCTTTTAAAAAGTCTAAGCTCTACTGGAACCACCATTGATATATTTTCCCTTTCAGTTCAAAAAAAGTAGGATTAGACAACATAAACTTTTACTCCCTTCACTCTTCCTCTCTCCCACTTTCTCTACCCTGTTTTCTTTATTTTTTTTCTTTGCTGCTTGGAACTGAACCAGGCATATTGTTTTTTTTAAAAACAAAGATCTAACATGAAGTTTTAGGTCCTAGGAGATGTTCTAATGAGGAAGCTGAGGATTTAAAGTAAAATTATTTGAAGATAGTAATAGATGTAGCACAGCAGTAGAGTACATCCTAATTCATGTGCAAAGAGGGTCCAGGTTTGATTCTCCTTTATTCACACCTTCCCTCACCAAACACATACAATTATTTACCAAGATTTTAATATGGTTTTGAAATGTAATGCAACACATTCAAAAGTGCACTTCCTTTTTTTTTCTTTTTTCTTTTAATTTTTTTATTGTACTTTAATTTTTTTTGTTTGCTTTTGTTTTGGGGTCACACCGGCAGTGCTCAGGGGTTACTCCTCACTCTAGGCTCAGAAATCATCCTTGGTAGGCTCAGGGATGAGCAAACGCCTTACCTCCATGCTATCTCTCCGGCCCCAAAAGTGCATTTTCTATTTAAAAGTAGAAGTGGTATTAAGCTAACATTAAGAAAACATTGGCTGAATGAGAAAAATGGGTAAATGATGGGCAAGAACATAAAGAGAGAACATAATATGTATTTAGTGACTATTACCTACTAAATACTATCCTACATGTTATACATTGCCTCAGCCAAATGAATCTTAACAATTTTTTTTAGGACTAAATCATGAGATTATCTGACACTGCTCTTTTCTTTGCAAACTTCTACCACAAAATTCATATTGCACAACAGTGCTCATTAAAATAATATTAGGCTTAAAACTTGGTTGGAAGGTTCTGAAATTTAATGACATACTTTCTCTAAAATATTTCTTATAATAGTAATATTGAGAGTACATACTGTGCTTGAAGAAATATTGTATTAAATGACTAAAGCATGTATAAGAAATTACTGATAAAGTCTAAATTATGACTCAAAAAAGGTGACTTTATAGCCATTTTGCAGATCTGATACATTTTAAAGATCTGATACTGACAGACATCAATACCTCCTTTTTATTGGTTTTTGTTTTTTGGGCCACAAACGGTGACCCTCAGAAGTTACTCCTGGCTGTGCACTCAGAAAATGCTCCTGACTTGGGGACTATATATAATGCCTGGGGACAGAACCACGGTCCCTCATGGGTCAGCCATGTGCAAGGCAAATGTTCTACCGTTATACCATCGCTCCGGCCACCATCAGTACCCCCTTTTTTTTTTGCTATCTAAAAAGGCTTCTGATATTTAAGAAACTATCAAACATTGTTTTTGATTGACTAAAAATAAAATTAAAATTTCCAAATAATTTTTAAAGTATATTTTGAAATGGCAAAAGATCACAAGGTAAATACATACGTAACGGTCTAACCTCCATCGGAACCACCATTCATATACATTCCCTTTTAGTTCAAAACACTTGGACAGTGGCCAAAGAGAAAAGATCTTCTCAAATGCACCCTGAGAAAAGGAATCCAGAAAATAACTTAATACAATATAAATCAGTACTAGATTTGCATTGCTGTAAGTTGTAATCTTCTAAAGTTAGGGTGATGTTCAAAATTTTTAAATCCTATTATATTTGAAATGATGATTTTATTTGAAATTCATTAGGTAATAACTTACAAATGGCTAATAAAGTAACAAAACTTTCGTTACTTCCCCTGTATATGAAATGCTATTGAATGCAAAATTAGATAAAAACATCAATAGAATTATTTCATTAAAAATGTTAATGTAGAACACTAGAGTTAATATTTACTGGTCAAAACACAGAAACAAAAAATAAGCCAGTATGATGTCAATAACCTAACATATAGCTTTATCCATCCCCCTAAATAAAATTTACAAGTTTACTCTGGTCAAATTAGTGCATAATATAATATCCCCTTATTAATCTTGAAACTCTAGAAAATCTAGGCATGAAGGACACAATCTTGGATATATTCTTGTAACTTAAAGAAGTCTTTCAAAAGAGAGAACAAAACCTTGATATCTAGACTGAAGAAATAACAACAAATTCTATTATAAGACGATCTATTATGGGGCCAGTGAGACAGTTTAGCAGGTAGGGCACTTACTCTACACAAAGTTGACCTCCGTTCATTCCCCTGGCACTCCATATGATCCCCAAAACCCACCAGAGTGATCCTTACAGAACCAGAGTTAAATTCAGTTCAGTTCTAATCCAAGCTCAGCTGTGGCCAAAAAAAGGTGTTTTGAAGCCAGAGTGACAGTACATTGGTTAGGGCATTTGCCTTGCATATGGCTGACCTGTATCTCCAGTATTCAGTATCCCATACAGTAACCTAGCTCTGCCAGGAGTAAATCCTAAATTCAGAGCCAGGAATAACCCCTAAGTATCTTTGGATGTGGCTCCCACAAAAGATGTATTATTAGATCCCATCCTAGCTTAAAAAAGCTAGTAAAGCAAAGAAAGACATAAAAATAAAATATTACATTTATGGTAATACAAAATCCTATATCAAAACAGCTTTATTTTAATAGAATGCGATATTTTTCCATTTAATCACAGAATTTAAAATTTTCATAGCTTATTAAAAATAAGTCCTATCAAAATCTAGGCAACTGAAAGGTGATAAAACTTACACCAAGTACTTATCAAATATAAACTATGAAAATAGGTATGTATTTCTAGGGGAGGTAAATCATTCATATTCCATAATATGATACCTATATATGAAAAAAATGACATAAAGATATGTGTCAGATAAATGTGTTTATAACAATAATTATTAAATAAAATAAATCTTTTGTTTTTTTTTGTTTGGGATCATAGTTGGCAGTGCTCAGGTGACAGTGATTGAACCCTGGTCATTTGTGTGAAAGCAAGTACCTTACTTGTTCTACTATCTCTCCACCCCTCCAATTAACTTTCTATAGAATCAATAAAAAAAAGTATTTATTTAAGATCCATTTGTAAAAGACAATGTGCTAGACTGGATAAACATTTTCCCTTGTTTAGTGATCAACACTAGAAAACAACTGGAAAAAACTCTTAGTCTCTCTATAAACTTCTACTTCTGGTCTGCTTTCCTTTCTCTCCCTCCAATAATCAGAGTATTGGAAATCTTAACAACTTTGCAGTACTTTTTTGCAGTTACTTGACTACTTCTTCATACATTTGTCAATAGTTACTTTGTTATTTTATTTAGCTTCTCTAAAAAAAAGTCAAGTAGAAATACAAATTCTTTTTATATTTCTAAGTATGAAATAAATATAAATGCCCTAAAATGGCCATACAGAATTATACACATAGACACAGATACACACAAACACACAGAAAATGCTAATATTTCACCTGACAGTCAGCAGCAAGACAGACTTTTAGAAACAGGAGTAAATTACAGAGTATAGTCACAACTATAGATGGTAAAATTAAAATATTCATCATAAATAGCATCTGCCCAAATAATATGTCGCTTGATAAATCTGACCAGCAGGTAGCAGTTTACAACCTTGTTAAAATAACTGAGAAAATCTCAAACACCCTAACAAGGGATAAAAGGTTAAAAAAGGAAAATGGCCAAAAATTTTTATAAAATTAAACACACTGCATGATATATACAAACCCGTTTGCTAAAGTTGGTTTTACTAACTGCCAAATTTTATTCTATGCAGTAATGGAAAAATCAAATAACACTTTGATACAATGAATAATGCACAAACCAAGTTGCAAATTCTGTCAAGAGAATTTTGATCTCCACTTAGAGAAGTGTCTTATATGAGGCGTTCAATAAATGTTTGATTGATCAAAGTCAAGGGAAATGGATTTTGAACAATTGCCAGAGGAAGAGCTTTAAGTCACTCTTACAATAAAAACAGTGGTAACAAAAGTAGATAGGTCTCAAAAGAACTACAACGAGTAGTCAACTGCAGAGTGACACTTTTATTACAGTCATTAAAAAATGACACTAAAAAAGAGCTCTGACTCTTCTCACATACTTTAAGACTTGAACTTTGAAATAAAATAGAACAAAATGTAAACCAAAAAGACTGTACAAACCTGAGAATATGCCAAAAAACATATACATAACAGCAAGAAGGCTAGTTTCAACAGTAAGCCAAAATGCCAGAAACAATTTCCTAAGAGAGAAAATATTTAATTTACTAAGAAATGTAAATTTACAGTCATAAACATACCAATTACTCTAATGTATTTCTATCCGGCATAATCATTATAATAATTTAAGACTGCTTACTTGATATATAAAAATACAACTAATATAACTGACAAAGAAAACCAAAATATATAAGCGTGGAAGATTCGTGCTAGAAAAGAGGCTAAAACATATATCTGACACTGTTGAACCACTGTAAATATATTTCAAACATCTCTTAGATTCAGTTATACTAATTCAGGTTATATGTTTTATATATTATATAAGTTATAAAGAAATTTGGAACAGTTTAGTCTCTTTAAAAAATATTCATATTAAATATAAGTTTGTGAAGCTGCTTACATTAACATTTTAAGGATAAAACTTAAGAACTCACAATAAAACTGAGCCATAATATGTATCTTATGATGTGTACATTTAAAATTATGTATTAAATTTTATACATATAGATTATTCATTTGATTAGTATGCTATGTATGTATAAAGACATTATAAAGAACTCAGTAACACGAAAGAAATTGATTAAAAGCTAGAACTCAACTCCCCCTGAAAAGTATTTGCTATTATAGTAGAAGTCAATAGAAACTACTCTTTAATCTATATTTGGCTGAATAAAGTTAAATACATTAAAAAACTTTCCATAAGGAGAATTTTTGTATTTCAATAAGATCTTGAGGGGAGAAGCTCTGAGACAGATAGTGCAATTATAAGGAACTTTCTACATAAATTTTGAAAATGACAACCTTTTGGGAACCTTATATATAAAAACAAGTTGACACAATTTAAAGTACTATTTCAAAAATTATATTAATTCTGTCTTAATTTCTTTTACATAAAAAAGGCTTTTGGCAAATACATGTTTACTCAAAAAGAAATCAAATACAGCAGAGTTGACAATATAAAAGCAAGATAAAAACCACTAGTCCTGACTGGCTTTCCCTACACTGTTATACTCTTCATTTTTGCTCTGTCCAAGATAATTCAAGGATCACTATATAAGTTTGTATGTAAAATGGTTTTGAAATTAAATTTTAAAAAGGCAAAATACACATGAAACAAATGTAAATTATTATTTGGCACTGTTATATTGAACTACTTAGCTGCTACTTTCTAGAAATGTTTTAAGAACAAATGTCACTACACATAAAATGATGCTATCTATCTCAATAATAACCTTTGGCAGCAAAAAAGAAATATTGTACATTAAATGAATGTATTTATTAACATTAGTATGAGAATAACTTACCATTTGCTTTTTTTTGAATTATTTGTGGCCAAAGTGCCAAAGTAACATATATGACCATGAACCATACAGTGACCAATGGGACAAAGTAATAGAATTGATAAGGCCGATCCATCACAATACATAATACCACTACAAGGAAATTGAGACGAAACAAGACCTATAAAAAGAGAAAAAAATGTTTTCAATTCAGGTATGTATGAAAAGCAAAGACAGGTTTTCTCTTAACACAGTATAAAGCTTACTTAAGAAAAAAGTACTATCAAGGTATATTTTACTAATCCCTTAAAATTACATTTGTTCCATTATCATTATGCAGAGTTAAATATAAAATATTTATGTATTATATTAAATCACAGCAAAACCAGTCTGAGCTGTCCTCTGAGTACAAATGTGATCTTGTGGAATGCAAAAAGAGAAATATAAACCTCTTCCTTAGTTTAAACTACAGTTTATAAACAGAGATTAGATTACTTTGATAAAAGGTATCCATTTCATATCTATCTGATGTTTATTTACCCCATCTGGGATTAAACTGAGAGTTATCATAAATACAAAATAAATTACTCAAATTAGAAAATATCTTTGAGACATCTATAACAGTTTTCACATATCAGTTTGATGTCATTCAATAAAACAAAAAATTTGAACTGATTAATTTAGAGCTACACCACTTACTATGTATCCACTGGCAAATTATTAAACCACTCTGGACCTGTTTCTTTGTAAACATGAAGATTGTGATCTTCAGGGCTGTAATGAGGGGCAAGTAAAATAATGTCCAGAAAGTGCCTGGCTTAAGGTACAAACTTAATAAATATTAACCTTCTTCTTATAAAGAGAAAACACACCATTTAATATTGTCCTGGGCAAAATTCTATTGTTTCTATATTTCAGCAATGTAGTCCCTTGTGTAGCAGTGTTTTTATTACATATTCATCTCAATTATGTTTCCCTTCTATGAGTCTGAATTATTTATTTCAAGTTATTAAACACAGAATATAGAAATAGAAAAAAACATTAAAGTGCTACTTCATAAATTAAAATTATTCAGTCATATTTATATTTTCTTGATAGACACAAAAGCATGTTGTAAGGGGAAAAAAAGTACAGTGGCCAAGGCACTTGCCTTGCATGCAGCTGTCCGAGGTTAGAACCTAAGCACAGCTTACACTCCCCCATTCCCACGCTCCACCAGGAGTGATCAGTAAATGCAGAGCTAGAGCAAGCTCTAAGAACCACAGCATGTGGCAACAATAAGAAAAAAAAGAAAGAAATGCATTCCTACCTGACATACTCTGTGGATTCCAAAGTCTCCTTTGATCCAGAAATATGAGAAATGTCCATACCCAGTCTGAAATAAATATGCAGCAACCAGAACCCGAATGTGCATGTACACAGGCAAAAACTGTCAACAAAAATAAATAAAAAAATGTTGGCACTGGGTATAGCTTGATTTATTATAACTAGTCCTTTAACCAAGAGACTAAAACATTCCCTGTTTTTGGTTTTTAGGCCCCACCCAGGGACACTCAGAGGTTACTGCTGGCTACGCGCTCAAAAATCGCTCCTGGCTTGGGGTGAAGTGGTTAGGGTGATGTTGGTGACCCCTCCGCTGCTAAAATGGAGTAGCAGTAGGTTAAGTATTGCTGGAAGTGGCCCTCGGCCCACGACCACTGAAAAGGAGTATTCTAGTTCCAGATTTCCAATCTTTACTTTCAGACAACAGATATTTCTCCTTCCTCTGATTTTCTATGATGCCAATATTCTGTATGTTAGGCTTTTTAATTTACTACTTTTCAGCAATATCTTTAAAAAATGTCTTATTTCATCATAAGGGGGTGAAAATATTAGAATTACAGGAATGAGGGTGGGAATATACTCAAGATGTATCACATCTAATACTATGTTCTTTCTTCATGAATGTATTCTAAAATATTCCCTAAGTATTTGTGGCAGCATCTTTTAATAACAGAAAACAAACTTCCCAAAGCAATATATTCCATTTTCAGATTGTCATTATTAGCAAAGGTTTTAGGGTTTTCTTTTATTTTAATTTTAAGGTTTCTTTTAATAAAAAGTTGAAACTAAGAAGTAGGTCATTTGCCTTATACCAAGCTGACCAAGGCTTGATCCCTGTCACCCTATATGGACCCTGAGTCTAATCAGGAATGATCCCTGAATACAGCCAGAAATAAGCCCTGAACACTAAAACATAAAGAAAGGCGTGGGTCCAAAACAAAAAAGAAAGAAAAAATAAAATAAAACCTAACTTTCAGCAAGTCTTTTAGTTCTGTGAAACAGAAATAAAATATCAGAGAAAACTGACTGGGGGTGGGGTGTAATGATTGATTGATTGATCCCACAATCACAATCAACTCCTGGGTCTGGGTCCCGCAGATTGCAAGGCATACACTCTGACTGAAAGAGAGCTAGATTCCTAACTCTAGAGTAAGGTTTCTATGGTATCACCTTTAGCAGGGCAGACCTGATGATTTGGTGCCTGGGAATACAGCGCTGCTTGGCCCTTTGGACTCAGGAACCACCAGGGCCACAATCTGTACTGTGTAGTGGGAAGGGGACAGCAAGTGAATGATACCACAATCTAAAAGTTTTACAAAGTAACGCCTATAACTTCCATAACCATACAAATTATACAACTCATTACTATAACTCCAATTGTTACAGCAATGAACTTCATGGTTTTTGTTTGCTTGTTTTTTCTGGTTTTTGACTAGGGGCCAGGCCGGGCAGTCTTCAGGGATTACTCCTGACATCTGGGACTCAAAACATGGGCTATCTGTATACAAAGCATAATCTCCAGCTATCTCTCTTCAGTCTTCATCTTGACTTAAAATTCTGTATTAAAGAAACTTCAATCAAGGGTCATAGTTTGCTTTTGGTTTTCATTCCTCTTAGGTTTCTTTTAACCCACATTTTTTGTCTTTTTTTTTTATACATCAAGAATTATTACAATTGAATTTTAGTACTAAAAATAAATTTGAAAAAAACGATGTGGTTTTATGCTATATGGTGGACCCCAAATTCCAACAGACGTCAGTACAGTCTCTACAATAAAATTAATTTAAAATATATATTTGGAATTCCAACTTTATTAGAATGAATAGCTAGGTTGACTTCCTGTTCTAATATTTTCCTAATCCTACACGTTTCCACTCAAGACTTTTTATTCAGGTACCTTTATGAAAGCTATTTAAAATTATCAAAGGGAGGAAATGCACAACAGAACAACACCTTTTATTACATATACTTAAACTGAAATTATCTATTAATTTCTCAGTATTCTATCTATGCTTATAGGAATGATTTAAAAGAAAGTTAATACCAACAATATAATCTGTGAGTACTGTATATCTGGATTAAATAAATTGGCAATTTTAAACTGTTTATATTTTAGTATGAAAATGGCACAGCTCAGAGTTGATATATTTTACTTAAAATAAGATACCATCATTAACATAATTATAGCAATGAAAATTTAATAAGAGTAATTCCTGAAATATCTGAAAATTCCGTTCCCAACCATGTTATTGCCTATGCTAATGCATTGCTAAAGAAGAAATAGGTAATTTTTGAGCACAAGTAAAAAAACTGGAATTTGTTTATTAATCATAACAAATCATCTGGTTATGAAATATTCAATGTTATTTATAACATCACCTGGAAGCAATCCTCTATCGGGGAAGACCCTACTGCTGCTCTGACATTGACTGACATTGATTTACTCAAAAGAGTCTTCCCTTAAACACTGAGAAGATTTAAACAACAACAACAACGACTTGTGTACTGGACAGGGCTTTCTGCATTGCCCGTTAATTGTGAGATGAAATTAGACACCGCTCCGCACAAGCCTGATTTCAATGTGGGATGTACAGATTCTAGGACCTTTAATGCAGAGGCGTGAGATCAACAACAGAGACTGTGAAAGGTATAACTGTATGGGCACTGCAGACAATGACCGGAATTGGACAAACTGGTTTGCCTGGAGCCTAGATATGGTCCTCTGTCAGGAAACTTCAGGGTAGGGTCTCCTTGTACTTAGGCCAAAGTTTTTCCTTTCCATGACCCCCATACTTTAATGGGCCCATGCAAACGATAACTGCCACACTAACATTGTTTTTACAGTGCTCCTTTGACTCCAAACTTTAAAAAAAGTTGATGGTCACTATCACTAACAGGTATAAATAGCACAAACCTCAGAACAACAATCCATGTTAATTTATAAGAACTGTGTCCTTGTGGTGTCTTATAAATAATGCACTGTAGGCAGTACTGAATAGTTGCATCATGCTGATATATTTAATTTTGTGTATATCCTGTAATTATGTTTTCAGAGAACTTACTGTAAAGAACAAAATATACCTCTGATGTACTATACTAAGCATTGAAGATGTTTGAGTTTAGAAGGGTAATATATCCTTATTAAAAAAATAAATAAAATAAAAAACAAACAAAACAAATCATCTGGTTATGAAAAGTATGTTCTTCTAGAGTAGGAACTTTCTTTTAAGAAATTTTAGTTTAGGATGTAGTGGGGGTGTCATCTAAGATGTACTAAAACAGTAGTTTGGCAAATTACTAAAGGAGAATGCCAAATTGTATACACCCTATTAAAATTCAAATCCTCTCCAAAATCACGAACTTGTGAATGTAATCTGCCATTCTATTATTTTTTTTACAGTAGTATTACCCTTAATATGTCAGTAATTATGTCTCAACAAAAATAAAACTTCCCCCTCAATTAATTTAGTATTTACTTATGTCGGAGATACTTCCAAGATTCAGAATTCATCTTCACTTACTGTTTAAAGAGAATCTTCCTAATTCATCCCCAAAATTATGAGCTGAACTTAGAAACTAAGACTTAATATATCTTCTTCTCTCTTTACCTCAGATCCCTTTTACTTTCTTGGCTCTCCCAGAACTACTTGAGTTCTCTACATCTCAGCTTCATTATCACAGGAATTTTACTGCTGCTATAAATTATTCATATCATAGCCATATAATTTCATTGAAAATTATAATTCATTTCTCTACCTTCTGGCCTTCAAACGGATCATTATAAAATAAGCAATTTTGAGGAATAAAATAATTTTTAAATAATAAGCAATTTCTGAAAAAAAAACCCATTATTATTTACCTTCTTAACTACTATTATGGAAATTTCAAAATAATCCTTCCTGAGCAATACTCCTTTTTTCATCTCAATTGGTCATTGATTCAAATGCTGTTTACAGAAATAAGCTCTAAGTTAGTAAATATAGCAGTTAAATAGTTCCTAGAATATAAATTTCTTGAGATTTCAAGAACATATTTTATTAAAGTCAGTTTGCATCTTCAGTATAAAAACATGTGTAAATGTAGTCATTAAATACTACCTACATTCAACGTGAAAACCTTGGTTTAAACTGTTTTAGTATATACTTTGTCTAAGTGAGCACACTTAGAGATGTTTCAAATGTGAATAATTCTGCTACACTTGTCAGATTCAAAATATTTTCACAGCATGGGAATCCATCTTTTTAGATACTTCAGTAAAAGAAAAAATGATTTTGTCCCAGTACAGAGGAAGTGCCCTCCATCTAATGGGGAAAACAACAAAAAGTATTGCAAAGTATTGTATAACCTTCACAGTCCAAATCTATCAGTTTTCTCAACTCTTGGGCAAGACAGATCTATTTTTTTTTCAACTTTAAGGTATAAAAATGATTACATTTCCCTAAGATATATCAAGGGACAGAATATAAAACATTCTCATATAATTATATTTCTTTGGATAGTAGCTAGTCTTCTAAATCCTTTGCAGTAAAGTCATGTATAAAATATCTTGATAATTTTATAGGTGGTCAGCAAAATAACATGAAATACTAACCTATAAGTCTTTTCTACTACGTTAAAATTAAAGCTAATAAAAATTGTCTTATGTTTATTGTTAATTTTGCTTTAAAGTTATATAGTGTCAAAGAATCTAATGGTAAAAAAAATGTAAAGGCAAATATTACATAAGAAATAGGATTCTTAATGGTAAAGAATACAAGAATTGGTGCCCAGAGAAGTGTCACTGTTCTTATATTTTCTGAACTTAAATTTAAAATACTTACTGTACTTGCTCCAGAGATATGATAAATCAAAATTACAAGTTGCATCCAGCCTTTCCACTCATCTGTCTGTTCTCTATTTAATACTTTAGTCTGTGTGAAAGAAACAAAATCTATTTTGAAATTCATCAGAAAACTATTATTTAGATAGTATATTAAGTATGGTGACATTTTTTCTTATGATAAAAAGTTAATACTTCTGTGAAAATAACCTTGGGAGAAAAGCAGTGAAAGATTGTCATTTTATTTATTGATCAAGGATTCAATAAAACTAAAATATGGTTCAAAAGCTATTATAAGCATAGCACACCTTTATGTTAAGATTATATTACTATGACAAATAATATGAAATTATCTAAATAATGAAATTTTATAATTTTTAAAGTAAAATCTTAGAAAAGGTGTTTTCCTATCAAACTTCAGTGTGAAGAACGATAACTAGGTTTAATTTTCCTAGTAAATTCTCTCACTGGCAATGAAGAACTGGTTAATATCCTCATGTAAGAGTTTATTTCTTAAATAGAATTAAAATAAAGCATGCCTTTAGAGAAGTTCTTCAAATATTCTAACTGCAGCACTGCTAAACAAAAATAGGAAATTCAGATTACAAGTAGAACCAACATTATATAAGTTCTAACATATAGCTGCATGTCTATGTAATACATAAGATACAGTTGTATAGGCACTAAAATATTTTTACATTATAAAAATAATCATGTTTGAAGATCATAAGTTAAAAACTTTTTCCACTCTGAAACAGGAAAAATACCAGTCAGTAATCTTTTTCATAAGCCTTTATTTATCAACTTTTCACTAGTCTTAAAACTTCAAAGAAGTTAAACTTTAACTTCTTCCGAACCGTTTTAAACAAGTAATAAGAATTCAGAATCCACTAAGTGAAGTTCAACTGTAATATTCCATTTTCCCCGTCTGTATAAGTGTTTGCATATTCTGGCATTATAAATATTTTTTAATGTAGAGGCTATCATGAGATAAAAGGCATAACATTAGCTAAAATGAAAATAGCTCTTACCTCTTTAGTATTTTCATTGTAAAAAACTCCTAAAACCAAGATGTAGATAATTGGAATAAAGAAAGTTGAATGTGTGTAAAATTTATTTTCCTTCATAAATAGATTTGCACGGTCACACATGTAGAAATAAGCCATAATTAGGCCAAGTTTGCAGAGAGATTGTAATAGTATTTCTAGTGGAGACGTGGGAGTATTTATAATATTTTTCTTTTCCTCTCCACTTTCTAAATCAGTGCAAGGCTTATTCTTCCGATGAGTATTACGATGTATTGTATAAAAAACTAAGTACCCAATGATAGATAAAGTGAAAAAACAAGCAGCTAGCTTCTGTATGAGAGTAAGAGGAGGCCGAGGTTGACAACAGGAACCATCTACAGGCTTCAAAATCTTATTGCAATACACGTTCATGAGAATCATTGCACTCTGTGAACAAATCAAGTTATTTGGTTATTATCTTGTCAGTAATAAATTCTGCATTAGATTTTCTCCTGTGAATACTACTGACTTTTCAGCACTGAAACCAAAATGCTTTTGTGCTTTGCCTACCATTTTCCAAACACTCCTGCAGATAGAAATACTTTAATCTATAAAAGCTTGTTCAGGGTCTTTTAAAGTTCTTAATTTTCAGTATAATAAAAATTCATTACCTACTGTGACCCAGAACACATAAACAGGAAACATCACCTGTTCTTGCCAATTGGAATACATTCTGAAAAATTCTATTCTACAATTAAAACAAAACAAAACACAGATTTTATGGCTGTTACTAGGTTGCACACTTTAGTTAAAGTACTGACAGTAAGAATAACTAGCATTTGGCAAATTGCTTCACTGATTCTCTTCTAAACTTTTTAAAATTCAGATAATTTTTTTATATTTACTAAGAAAGATTTCTTCCTAGCTATCTAAATATAATAACAAATAATGAAGACAATAAATTATTTATCACTGTTCAGCGACAAAATAATAAGTATAGACCATTACATATTATAGTCTAGAGCAACTATAATCTAAAGAAAACTTACCGTTTCTCTGCTTGATTCAGGTAAATGTAAACCATCCAAAGATTCCATGATAGTTTCTTGAGCAATTAATTTGGAAACACTGAACAATTTCACATTTGATTTCGAATTTCTGGCACTACTATTTAAAATACTGACTGCAGCTTCATTGTAGGCATCTATCTTCTCATTGGTTATCATTTTCCTGTTTTCACTTAAAAGATCTTCATAAACTGGATCTATACGTGAAAACATTAAAAACTTGTAGGAACTGTGACAGTGCAAGTTAGATGATGGTACTTCATATTTTCTTGTTAAAATTCAAATGATTCCAGGTACCTGATAATAAGTTTCTAAATAAAAATGTTAAATTTGGGGGCCAAAGATAAAATTCGGCAGCTAAGGTGCTTGCTTTTCAGCACCTAGCTGACCTTGTTCTATCTAACCCCTTCAACTATATAGTCCCTTAAGCAAGGAGTAAAACTTGAAAGCAGCTGGGTGTGCTCTCAAAACAGAAAAGAGTCAAGTTTATAATAGATTTCTTACATCTAATTTGTAACCAATATTTTCTCAAATATAAGTAACTTTTTATTTATTTCCTTTATTTGGTAGGCATTTTTCTACTTGAGAGCATACCATGATCTCTTCAACATGCATTCTTTCTTTCTCTGCACTCACATGTCTATCATTAATTTTTGAAATGCAAATATTTTTTTCACAACACAACAATTATAAGAACAAATTCAATGCCAGATTAGAGTAGGCAATGGTAGTTTTAAATCGGACTGCAAGGGACTGTAAAATACCAATCTTTTTCTCCTCTTACTGCTTAATTTGCAAAATTTGTTCATATACTTAGGGTAATATTGAGAGGTGAGAGCTATTATTAAATAAATATTGAGTAAGTGTGTAAATAAAATAGAACTGTGGGACAGATTATCAACACTCTTGTAACTTTTCTGAGGTTGACATTCAGCTTGGATGAAGTCTTAAGAATTTCTGACAAATAATTTGAATTGCGAAAATACCCAAGGCATTTCATTTTGTGTTAAGCACTAGATAATGGACATTCAATAGACTACTGAAGTGCAATGATCTAAGGTCAAATGTCTCTTAAAAGAATTTTATTAGAAGTACAGGTTAGATGGTATGCATTAAACATATTTTCAGTTACAAATTATTATTTCCAAAGAGTCTAATACACAACATTTTCTATTTTCTGCATCACAGTAAATAAATTAAAAAATTTAATAACTGGAGCTAAATATCTTATTTATCACATTGGCTTTTATAATTATTTTTGCTATGTGAAATTCACAATAGATTCCTCTGAAGTCAAACCCTCATTTGCCATTTTATTAAATGTTCTGCACAGGCTGCCAGATGAGGCTTTTTGAAGAAATTTCAATTTCTTACTTTTAGATTTAATAATCAGTCCTTTAAATTTAAAACAGAAAAACAAGTAACTCAAATGTATTCTAACTTTGCAAATAATTCAAGATTTAGTCTCTAAAAGTAGTGATCTTGCTTCTTGAAATGAGACAGTAATAACAATTGCCTCAAAATATCCACAAAATGGCAGTTTTTCACTGCTTATTCCTTACCTTGTAGGACCCAATAAACATCACTAGTCTTTGCCAATTTTTCTAAAAGTGGAGCTATAGAGGTAATGTTCATTTTATACTGAGAAAGCGCTTCGTTGCTACCATTATGAATCTTGATAGACCACTATAAGGAGATAAAAATGATTAATTTAGCATTTATCACCAAAAAGTAGCGGTATCTATAATGTAATATTTAGATCTATAATCTATAATATGACCTATTATAAAAGGTTTTCATCCGAGGATAACGCTGTAGAATAAAATTTATAAAAATCCATAAATTATATGAATGCGGTCATAAAAAGCTTATATGAAGTTATATTTTCAATATAAAACATTCAAGAATGATACATTTATACATTATTATAGTGCTGACATGAAAGTCCAAATTTCCTAAATTTATTCAGCTATTATTAAAATTGACTAATTACTTTATAAATATAAATTAAAATATAAGCATAATCAAAAATTCTATGGGTAAAGCAACAGTAGAATCAGTAGGGCATTTGCCATATTGCCAGTATCCTGTATTCCCCCTTCCTCCCCAAGTTTGCCATAAGTGATTTCTGTGTGCAGAGCTAGGAGATAGCTTTGAGTACTGATGACACAAAGAAATAAAAAACAACCAAACAAAAAAATAGTATTCTATTTGGAGGCAAGAAATTAGTGAAAAGGCTAGAGTTCATATTTTGCATTAAGAGATCTGGTTCGGGGCCCAGGAGATAGCATGGAGGTAAGGCATTTGCCTTTCATGCAAAAGGTCATCGGTTCGAATCCCGGTGCCCCATATGGTCCCCAGTGCCTGCCAGGAGCAATTTCTGAGCATGGAGCCAGGAGTAACCCCTGAGCACTGCCGCGTGTGACCCAAAAACCAAAAAAAAAAAAAAAAAGAGATCTGGTTCAATTCCTAGTATATGTTTCCCAAGTATTATCAGGAGAGATTCCAAGCATAATGCTAGGACTAGTCCCTAAGCACTAAAGTATAGCCTCCAAACCAAAATAAAATTAAAAAATAAATAAATAAATAAACAAAAACAAAACAAAAAGAAATTTGAATAATTGAGTTTTTTCTGAACATGTTCTTAATGATAAAGCAAAAATGAATATCTAAGACTATAAATAATTAACTTACTGTGGCAGCTCCTGCTACAATGACGTGAGGTCTTGTGACAGAATCCTAAAGAAAAAATCATATTTTAAGTAGTGTGGTAACAGAGGCTCAAAGAATTAAATCATCATCTAATTTTTGGGGGGCGATATTTTGGCTATTCCTCATGATGCTCAGGGGTTACTCCTAGCTCTGCACTCAGAAATCACTCCTGGCTTGGGGAACCATAAGGGACACCAGCGGATTAAACTGTGGTCTTACCTAGGTCAGCCGCATGCAAAGCAAAGATCCTACTGCTGCGCCATCACTCCAGCCTCATCATCATCTAATTTTTTTCCCTTAATTTCTACTAAGTGCATTTTTATTTTCTAAAGTTCCTCATTGGATTTTTTATAAGATGGGTCAAGAAGACACCCTGTGTTGGAGCACATACTATATAAGCATAAAATCCCAGGTTCATCCCCATCACATAGTCACAAGAGTGCTGCCGGGGATAGCCCTGGTGGCTCCAAGTAAGCGGAGGTGATCCTGATACCTCCCTAGCACTACCAAAGTGATCTCTGGTGGAGCCTCACATTAAACCTAAACAAAATTACATTACCAAGTTCAAGCTTCAAACCAGGCCAGCATTACTGGGTGAAACTAGGAGTGGGCCTGGAGGGCAAAATTAAGAATTGTGTCCAAAACAAGTTGGTATCCATTACGCCAAACCAATGTCCAAATGGACATTTAGGATTTTATGAAGCTAATATAATTAACTATAGAATTATACAAGATATGTCTAAAAAGATTATAAAGTAAAACTGTGAAAAGTTAGTATTCTGAGATTAGAAGTATCATTGACTTTATTCTTTATTTTTTATTAATATATTTATTTAAACACCATGATTACAAACATGTTTGTAGTTGGGTTTCAGCTATAAAATAGTATACCTCCCTTCACCAGTAGAACCTTTCCACCGCCAATACCCCTATTGCCCTTCTTCCCCACCCCTTACCTGTGTTCGAGACAGGCATTCTATTTTCTCTCACTCACTACCATTGTCATGATAGTTGCTAGTGTTGTTATTTCTATAACTGCACTCACCATTCTCTATGGTAAGCTTCTTACAGCCCTCATCTCTATTGTTTCTAGATATTATTAACATACTGTCTTTTATTATTCTTAAATTCCACAGATGAATGAGACTATTCTGTGTGTGTCTCTCTCTCCCTCTGACTCATTTCACTCAGCATAGTAGTCTCCATGTCCTTCCATGTATAGGAAAATTTCATGACTCTCCTGATTGCTGCATAGTACTCCATTGTATAGATATACCATAGTTCTTTTAGCCACTTATCTGTTTTCAGGCACTTGGGTTGTTTCAAGGCTCTGACTATTGTAAATAGTGCTGCAATGAACATAGGGGTGCAGAGAGCATTACTGTACTGTGTTTTTGTGTTCCTAGGGTATATCCCTAGGAGTGGTATTGCTGGATCATATGGGAGCTCAATTCTCAGGTTTCCTTATTAAATCCTTATTATTTTACAGAAAGGCAAGATTAGATGGCATTCCCACCAGCAGTGAATGAGAGTTCTTTGCTCCCCACATTCCCTTGACTTTTTTTTTTATGGTTTTTGGGTCACACCCGGCAGTGCTCAGGGGTTACTCCTGGTTCCATGCTCAGAAATTGCTCCTGGCAGGCACGGGGGACCATATGGGGCACCGGGATTTGAACCGATGACCTTTTGCATGAAAGGCAAACGCCTTACCTCCATTCCCTCAATTACCTAAACACTTTGAGTAAAAAGATATTAGGACACATCTCTTAAGTTACATATTTTTTGATAAAGAGAAAAGTTTCTTGAAGGAGAACAAAGTAAAATAATACTCAAGAAAATAGCTTTTATACTAGAAAGATTACCTGGGTTTTAATTAAACTAAGATATAGCAAAACTAGAAAATTTTAAGTCTGATAAGTGTGGTATAAGCATAATCACATTAGAGCTGGCATAATGAACGCATTGTGTCTTGAACAATATTTATTAGAATACTATTGGTCTAATATGGCTTAGTTACTAGCATAAAAATTGGTATTGAAAATAGGCAGAAGCAAAAGTGAGTGGGGCACTTGCCTAGCCCAACACCAATCCATATTTGATCCCTGGTACCCCTGTTAGTTTCTCCAAATCCTACCAGGCATGATCCCTGAGCTGAAAGCCAAAAGTAAGCCCTCATCACTGCCAAGTGTGGCCCCAAAACTAATAACATACAATAAAATACAACAAAATAAATGATAGAAGAGTGAGAAAAGGAATAAAGGAGAGAAAAATATTCTCAGGAGCCATTAAGTTTGGGTTGCTCAAAACCAAAAAGGATAATATTTCAAAGACAGACCTCTGTCCACACTTTGATACACTGTTTCATAGAACCATTAACTTCTGGATGCCAAAAAAAATCCTAAAAGAGAAGTATAAAAAAGAAAAAGTCAAATTAGTTACATTCACCATACAATATTAGCAAACACTCTCAGGGTGGAGAGCTAGTAGAGATTGCATGACACACTGAGGTGTCGTCCTTCAAGACCCCAGAGCACAGACAGTTATGGTGCTGAAAGCCCCTTGAATGCCTACCCCCCACCAGGGGAGGCCAGATTAATTCCCAACAGTGCTGAGCCTGAGCAGCATCAAGCGTTGGAGCACAACTGCATCCTTGATCCCTCACATCAACCTGGTTGGAGGAGAACTACTTGAGCACTGACTGGGAGCTCCTCAGACCTCTCCACCAAGAAAACTCTTATCCATACCATCTTCATTTCCACTATCACTTCGACACTCATAATAGTCATCGCTATATTCATTTCTGCCTTCCATTAAACCACTCTCCACATTTTAGCCAGAATAAACTAAATTTCATCGTTAAATCTCACCCTTTTCACTTAAATATTCAACGATGATTTTCAATTATTCTCAAAGTCCTAAAATTCTTAAAATTGCTAAGATGATGGAGGTTTAAGCTTCTGCTTAAATATTCTACCCCTCACATCCCTCCTCTCACATCTGTACCACTTCCCTCTTTCTCTCTCTACCTTTTCTTTGCTCTCACTCAACTCCTAGAATGCACTATATATTTTTTTTTCCTCCAAAACATGTTCCAAACATGTTCACCTGCCTAAAGTGCCAGGAAATGATTCCACCAATCCTGATTAGCTCCTACAGAGCTTTAACACTTCCTCACTTCCACAAGGAGAAAAAGTACTCTGAATTTCTTGCTCTGTATATTCCATATATATGCATGTTTTTCTTTTAGTCATCTTTATCACACTGTAATTATACATAGGGAACTATAATGACTCACAAGTTTCATTAGGTTTAGGACATTTTAGTTTTATTCTTCATTGTATTCTCAGTTTCTAGGATAATTAAATGTCACTGGATATTCAGAAATGCATATTCTTGTATAGATATTAATGTTGAATAATACTGTTTTCAAATTAACATAAATTATTATTCCCTGGATAAATATATTATAAAGTTTCTATTTTACTACACAAAATAGGCACACGTTTAGTAACTTATTTCACTATACTGCTTATTCATAAGACAACATTAAAACAGTAAATACAAAACATTTGTTGATGTGCATTAAATGAATGACCACTGAATATGGCTTAGACATTGTAACACTTAGTTTATAAACTTACCACTTTAACCGCTGCAATTTTGTCTTCAAAGGGAATATTTTCATGCTGCCATAAAAATAAAGTAAAATTTAATAATATATATTTAATAATAAAATATTGTTTATAAAATAAAGAAATATAAATGCATAGATTATTTTTATGCATATAATTCCCCTTTAGTTGTTTCTGTTGATTAATTTATCATATCTCAATTAGCTACATTCAACCTAAAGGGTAAACAACCTTCAGAAAATTATTAAAAAAAAGACACAAGAAAATTTAGGTTATAGGTAGAATAGCTCAAGAACTAATGATAAATATTTACCTGTACACCTGTTTGCCCTATGATAAGCAAATGAAAAGTTAGGAAATTCAAACTAAGTAGCTACCTATAGAGTAATGATGCAATTTAGATTCTTATAATCTATTTCATTCTAGAGTATATTACATTTTTTAATTTTAAAAAACTGGGATACTTTATAAAGTTAATAATGGAAAATAATCTGTTTTTCATTTTATTTGGTTATCAGCAAATGTACTTATATAAGTACATAAGTAGAGAGAAGTTAGAGCTTGATTACATAAATTATAATAATAAACAGTAAATTTTGTTTTGTTTTGTTTCTGGGCCACACCTGGTGACGCTCAGGAGTTACTCCTGGTTATGTGCTCAGAAACTGCTCCTGGCTTGGGGGACCATATGGGATACTGGGGATTGAACCGCAGTCCGTCCTAGGCTAGCATGGGCAAGGCAGAATAAACTAAATTTGGCCCCTTTGGCCACCGCTCCGACCCCAACAGTATTTTAAAAGTTTAGAAACTTCTTGAACTCTCTTCTAATTTTTTTAATTTATCTTAAATTTTTGTTTTGTTTTGTTTTTCGTTTGTTTGTTTTTTGGAGGGCCACACCCGGTGGTGCTTAGGGGTTACTCCTGGCTATCTGCTCAGAAAAAGCACCTGGCAGGCCTGGGGATCATATGGGACGCCAGGATTCGAACCAAACATCTTAGGTCCTAGATTGGCTGCTTGCAAGGCAAAAGCTGCTGTGCTATCTCTCCAGGCCCTATTTTAAAATTTTTAATAATATATTTAAGCACCATAATTACAAACACGTTTGTAGTTGGGTTTCAGCTATAAAAAGTACACCTCCCCTTCACCAGTGCAACCTTTCCGCCACCAATGTCCCCTATTGCCCTCCTTCTCCACCACTTGCCTGTCTTAGAGACAGACATTCTATTTCCTCTCACTTACTACCATTGTCATGATAGTTGTTGGTATAGTTATTTTCTAACTGTACTCGCCACTCTTTATGGTAAGCTTCCTATCGTGGGCTGGTCCTTCCATCTCTCATCTCTATTGTCTCTGGGTATTATTAACATACTATCTTTTATTTTTCTTAAAAAATCACAGATGAATGAGACTATTCTATCTCTCCCCCTCTGACTATCTGTCTATCTCTCCCCCTCTGACTTATTTCACTCAGCATAATAGTTTCCATGTCCATTCATACATAGAAAAATTTCATGACATCACTTTTTTCTGACAGCTGCATAGTATTCCATTGTGTAGATGTACAGTTTCTTTTTTTTTTTTTT